>SCLG01000069.1:402211-423348 GCA_004367875.1 Oikopleura albicans
TTAGCGCCCTAATAGTGCGATAAATCATCATGTTAAAGTATTTCAAACTTATACAGTTACAATGTATACGCCTACTAAGTGTTTTCAAAGGCTTCGAAGCAGACATTTAAAGCCACATCAAATTTGTGCGGGTGACGGAGAAGATGGCTGCCATGGTGATATCGGAGGCCCTTTGATTTGCCAAATCGGCCAAGGAACTTATACGGTCGTCGGAGTTCAATCATTAGCAAACGGTTGCGGTCCTTTGGGTAGGCCAGCAGTTTTTACGAAAGTTACAAAATATCTTGACTGGATCAATAAACAACTCATGTAAATTGTATTATTTTTTAACACTTGTTTTTTACAGGATTATCAATACCGGGGAAGCGCCAAGTAAGTGCGCGCCAAGTAAGGGTAGGTGAGCGGGTAGGTTTCATTTCGCGAAAACATTTTGTCGTCAAGTAAGGGTACAGCAACTTAAGGTTGATAAGGGTCTCCAAATCAAACTTTTTTTGTTCTATATGATTACTGGCGTAATTTAAATTATTTTTTTTTATAGAAATTATACAATTAACGTGTCAGTCTTATATCAAAATGTGACAAAATTCGTTTAAATGACAACGCCAAGTAAGGGTAAGAGCGAAAAACACGAAACCTACCCTTACTTGACGCTCCCCCTGTATACGAAATTTTGCGAAATAGCAGTTAGACCCGTTGACCAATAACGAGTTTTTTTGTAAAAAGTTTGACGTGTGACATTTGGTACAGCCTGAATTGGGAGAAACATCGATTTATTTCGCTTTCATTTTTCACTATTTTCGTATCGCTCTATTTACAGATTTTTCCGTTTTCGTGTTTCTCCGTTTTCTTGTTTCTCATTTTTCCGAATTTCTCCAAATCATATGGACCATATGTTTTCTCCGGTTTTGGGTTTCTCCCAATTTAGACGGTACCCTTTATATTATAAAGGTAAACTAGACTGAAAAGACTTGTTTGAAGATAGAACACAGAAGAAAGGTAAGATCAATCAATTTATGTGAAATAATTTGTAAACATGTTCGGCATTATTCGTAGGCGTAGGAATATCATACCAATCATTAGGTTCTACCTTTGGAGTCGAAAAAAGTGATCCAACATGGACTGCTTACTGGAAATCAACTTCACGGTGGAACTGAAACGTATATTTTAAATTACTTTTAAGTTATCGTGTGGTTAAAACGTGTTCTAATAATCGGCTTGTCTGCTAGTATATTATCAACGCGTTAAACCCCCTTCCATACATCAAACGTGACCTGATAAACGCGTAATTTGTGGGCAGACCGACCGCAAAGAAAATTAAAAAAAAAACGGGCCAATAAACCCCTAGCCTAGGGGCCCTAGGGGCCCTAGGTAGGTTATAATTTTTGAAATTCAAACTTTCAACGGGTAAGCTTTATTGTATCAGACTTCCACCTTTGGGGCCCTGATTCAAAATACGTTTTTTTCCGAAATTAAATTTCTCTAAGTTATGCTTACCTTGGCAGTAGAATTATAACATATCCAATCGTTATGGTCATCTTCGCCGTACGGTATGAACCACATCACAGTACAATTTGAATCTTTGACAACATCTATGTTTTTCACAAATGCACCGTTAAAGGCAGTGGCCTTCAATTAGGGTTGCAGATTGTGAGGCAAATGGTTATAAGGTCATGCATGTAACATGCAGCATGTTTTCCATTTTACAGTTATAATCAATTTTTAAAACAAAATAATTTTAAGCTATTATCATTTAAAATTTGGTACAATCGTTACCCTCAATACGGACGATTGCTTCGAATACGGACGATTTTGGTGAACAAATGTCCTCAAAACCATCAAAAATGGACACTTTATGATAAATCACCCCAATACGGACGCTATTTTTGAGAATCAAAAACGTCCGTATTGCAAGTAAGGACTTTATACTTTCTTTAAATGCATATCACATGCTATTTTCGGTTATGTTTGCACCTATTCGAGTTCTTATTTTGAGAACAAGCGTTTCTAATGGGAGTAAGCACTTCTCTTTTTGCAACTCTGGCTTGATCTGGAATTTCTCAAATGCAATAGCGTCATCTCCGTACATGTCGATTGTGATTTTATGTAGAGGTACTGTCGTGTCCAAAATTTGGTGATGAATAAAGGGTGAATATTTTTCCCATCCACCAGTAACGTTCGCCTCCACAATCGAACCATCTATTCCATAATATTTGAATAATAATGGATGGCGACTTGGGGCTGCCCAATGCGTCGACAGTCTAGAGTCCAAGGATATCAAAACACCTAAATCTCGATTTTAGTGCAGTTTACTCTTGCACCGGGGTATTTCGGAGAAAACCTTTTTCGAATAAATATCACGAAAAACTCATTATAGACGTTTTCAAATATTTTTTTTTTGCAAATTTCGTTTTTTTTTTTGCAAAAAGTATTCCTTTTTGTTTAACCTCTAGATAACGGTTTATTAAAAAATCAGAGACCAAACAAAAAATCTGTCCTATAGAAAGTCGCGACCTGGTCAGATTTGTACGATTGTGCACGTTTTGAATAAATTTACGGGGCATAATATGAACACTTTTGTTATCGATGCTTTAATAAACAATTATTCTGATAACAATCATTAATTCCTAGTTAAAAATATATAAAATCTTACCGTTAATATTCTTATATCGCTCATAAAATACCAAAAATGATGGTATAAAAGCAACGGCTGCCAAACTCAGTATAATTAAGGTCACCAACACTCCTCCTTTCGTAGCTGATGAAAGCGAGTTAAGTCTTCGATGCAATAAGTCGCCGTCCATACTGCAACATGTACAACGTCCTGCTGAAATAATTTATTAGTTCTCTCCAGTCCCTTCGGGGCGTGGGTTCGAATCCCACTTGAGTCAAATAAACTACATCGTATACCGTAAACATAATGATATATTGTATTTTATCGGCAGTTGTTATATATGTATAGTTTGCGACATAAATTACTAAACATAAGGTAGACAACATTATAAGACAGTATATTTATCAGTATATATTTATTAAAAGACAAGTAGATTTACGTAAATCTATTAAATTACTCTATCCTTAAAAGCTCACGCGTAACAGTCAAAATCCATACAGTCCTTACTCCTTTTTGGGAAATTTTCGGTTCTCGAAGATAGCGTCCGAACAAGGAGCATGGTCACAAAAAGGATGATTTTTCTATAAGATTTTTGAAAATTGCACACGCTAGACTCTAGCGGCTAGAGCGCACAGTAGTCAGGCTTAATATTTAATAGTTAATGTTACATTATGCAGCCTAATGTATAGGCTAATTTAATGTAATTACATACTAGGCTGCCCAAGCTTTTTTCGAGGGTCTCCAAACTGAAAAAAAGTATACCAGATAATACAGCACGATCCCCCGATGAAAAATTACCGTAACAGAAAATTCGAGTTTTGACCCCTAGGGGGCGATATTGACGATTTTCGAAAAATTTTAGATACAAAAACAATTTTCTAGAAATAAAAAATTACATACCATCATCTGTCAAACTTTCTTGTGACGGTGGATTTAATAACGGTTGGTCATCATCTCGATTATTCGTCATATTTCAAAGAAAGAAAAAAATACCTTACGAAATTGAACAAAAAAAAAAGTTTCGGATTTCGTCAAATGTAAATAAGAGCGTGAGAAAATAATGCAGCATAAATAAGCGCGCGCTGATTGGTTCACCCTAGTCAAAAATAAAATGCTCAAATTCTATTCGTCTAGATATTTGATCGCTCTCAATAAATTAATGTTTTTCTTCTTGGAAAAGAGCAAAAGAGAAAAAAGAATTCAAATACAGTTTTTTTATGTAAATACTTGTAATTGACTATGGTCGCACTTTCGTGATCTATAATTATATTAATATAGTTATACAGTCAGGGGTCTCTCGATGTGCGCTTTCTCACGAAATTGTTCGATATGCATCTTTTTAGGCGTTGTTTTTTATTGTTTCCAAAAAATCTTTATCGATGTGCATTTATATTTCGATGTGCATTTATCGATGTGCTTTATCGATGTACACGCTTTTTGTTAATCGTAAATGCACATCGAGAGACCCTTGACTGTATTTAAATCTTGAGACTAAAACCATAAGATCATGCCTTTGATTTTTGAAAATGAAATAAATTGTTTATATGGTCTTTTATATCCTAGACCTTACATGTACCGTGTGTCGGAGTCCAGGCTGACGTACTTTAAGCAATGTTCATATCATTTTCAACGCTACCCTAGTACTACTGTGTGAGTCTGGACTCCGACACACGGTATAAGCATCCCCATTATATTAATTGAAGAATGAATCGTAGAATGGCCTCAATCGTACAGTATGTTGTGGTTAGGCGTGATTTGAATTGGCCGCTAGGAGCGCTAATGGCTCAAGCTTGTCACGCATCAGTGGCAGCTACGCATCTCTGGTATGATGACGAACATACCAAAGGTGGTTTTTAAAAAGAATGTTTTTTTTAGAAAAACTAGGAACGGTCTGACTGTCCGTTGGAAACCATAACATTAGTCCAAATTTCAAAAAACGGTATCTTACAGACTATTTTCACCCGCATTGAAAATTTTCACATCAAATTTCAGTTAAAAATTACATCAATGCCCGGCTAATTTCTTATATAAAAGCGAATTTGCGAAATTTATGACTTATAAATTTAGAAAAAAAATATCATGGGAAATTTAGCACAGTACACCCTCTTAAATAGGTTATAAATTATAACTTACAAATTATAACTTATAATTTATAACCTATTTAATAGGTTGTACTGTGCTAAATTTTCCACGATAATTTTTTTTATAATTATAAGTTATAATTAATTAATAAAATCTCTTAGATATGGCTTTAAAATTGAACGTAAAGAAATGTAGTGTCTCAAAATTAAAATCGAATTTATTTTGATAAAATCAGCAAAGCGTATTTAGCCGATCTTGATAATATGCACAAAGTCGTTCTTGGCGCAAAAAGCGAAGATCACCTCAAAAAGTTGGCCGAAAAGTTAAAAAAGAATAATATTAATCATAAGGTTTGGCAAGAGCTTTTTGCTGAGACATTTTAAGGCTTTCACTGTAGGTGGTTATACGGTCTTAGATTTAGGCCGTTATTAGGTTAATATCCCATGACGGCCACTTTTTTCTTCCAAAAACGGCCGTTTACCCCATAACGGCCGTTTTTTTTCAAGAACCGAAAACGGCCGTTATGGAATTAAGGACTGTATTATATATAACTTATATTACTAAGGTCTCATAGTCTTTTTTACCCAGAATCCTTTGACCACCCCTCATTCTAGTGCATTTGATCTAAAAAACGGTGCACAGATGTATTTCGCCGTGGCAACCCTTGTTGGGGCGTCGGGATAATACATGACAGTTTGAGCTAATGATGATTGATTAGGTTTGGGTGGAACAACCGGAGAATTATCCTACCTGCATCGCACTTATGCCATACCCAAAAGAAGACGTTAAGAAATATTTTAAAGGATTTAATTTATTGAGTGCCCAAGATCCACCAAAAGAAACGTTAGAGAAAAATGATGTTAAAGAATGACTTTAACGTCGAAAAAAAGCGAGAAAGAAGGAAGATTGCACCCGAATTCGATTTGAAGAAGCAATTTATATTCAGAAAACAAATATAAATTATCAATATTTATTAACTACCATTGATAATTTAACAGCGTAGGGGTGTATTTGATAATAAAGGGTTTACCAGTATCTCAAGTAGGCAGATATATAGTATTACTTTTTTCTGAATATTTCTATGCAAAAAGAAATCTTTCTGTCGTATGACAGCGCTCAGACTGCAAGGCTTTGAGCAANTATATAAACAAAATGGCAAAATTGAAAATAGTATGTGTGGGCGAGAAACAATAAAAACATAATTCTGATAATTTTATTTGTTCCGAATAAAATTATTCGATAAAGATAATCAATGGACTCGATCGGGCCTATTAAGGGTCATATGACCCTTTTTGTAATTTGACACCTTTTTTGGCACCTGCTGTAATAGTACTTACTATCATGGAATAGGTCGTAAAATTAACATTTAAAAGTTCAATAACCTATTTTGATATACATTTGTCCCAAATTAACCCTATTAGGGGCGCTAATCCCATTACGGCCGCTTTTTTCGAGAACCGAATACGGCCGTAATGGGAGTAAGGACTGTATTACAAATATGACCCCATCAGAAAAATATAGTCAAAAAGAAATATATTATTTTTATAGATGTCGGACCGTAGTTCCGATTACAAGAATAACGCACAGGTCGAACATCGTAGAGCAAAGCGTGGCGATGACGTTATTTTACTTCGAAAAACTGCTCGAAATTCGGTGATAAATCGGCGCCGTAAGTTTGATCCGGGCGAGGGCGAAAACGGCTCGAATAAGAGAAATCGGCTCGAAACTGAGCCTGATGATTATGTGATTAGAGGCGCTATGGACGCGATTGCGCATATTAGACAAATACTTAGAGACGAAAATGCACTGGACAGTTTACAATCTTCAATTCATGATCTACGTGTAACGATTTCGACCATTAATAATCCGAATCTGCTGCATGAAATTTTAACTAGGTCGGTTTTTTTAACAAAATCGTTCAGATAAAAACTTAAGTAAATTTGGTAATACTCATCTGAGATGAGTCATCTTTTTTGGCGAAGTTATTCCATAGCATTAATTGACCTTATAACACACAAAATGTCAACATAAAAATAACTTGAGACCCTTGAAAAAATAAGTACAGGGGGGGTTGATTTTTTGCATTAAAGTCAAGTCCGTTTTTTCAAGATAAACCATGTCTTTTACACTTTTTTTTGGTGTAAGTTTAGAACGAGACATATACATTTAGAACGACACGGGTAATAATTTTGGTCTATAGAAATCATGTCTTTTTAAATTTTTTTTTTTGGGTTTAAATTTAGAACGAGATATATACGTTTGACACGGGTGAAAAACACGTGTAGTATTTTAATAGAAATCATGTTTTTTTTTCACTTTTTTTGGGGCTCCCCCGCCATATTTTTTGGATCCAACGAAAAAAACAAACAAATTGGGTTGGTTGTAAGGTCAAGTCAGTTTTTAGACCTTAAACTTATAACCAACCCCTTGTACCTTTTATAAGAATTTCTGCGTATGTATAATATAGCGTGTGGCGATAATTTATATAGCAATGTAGGGGAAAATATTTTGGCTTTTCTAATTGACTTTTTTCAGTGATTTTGCCGAGCTAATCGACGATGCTTTCAAAGTGTTGAATCCTCTGGTCAAATATGAAATCCTCTGGTTACTAGTTAATATAACCGCCACGGTCAACCCTACTGACTTGGAGCGCCTTTTCCCGACGTCTTCCGAGTTTTTACGAAGTCTCAGCAATTTTATTGCTTGCAAGCGGCCCGAAGACATTCCCATTTGTTGTTTGACTTGCTGGGTTATTGGTAGGGTTAATTCCGAAAATTTTCGTCGTCAAAAAACACCATATGGTGTATATTCTAATAGTTTAGAAATATTCTAATATTTTTAAATAATCTTTTTTAAAAGTAGTCATGAATTTTCTAACTTTTTTCCCAGCACAAGGTCCTATTGTGTGGAAAAATTGAGGTTGGTTTTAAGGTCAAGTCAATTTTTTCAAAGTAGATTACGGTCTACTCAGTTTTTGACCAGTCTACTCAGACCTTGACCTTATAACCAACCCCCGGTACGTCCAAAAACATTTTTAGCAATTTTATTGGGTTTTCAATGTTTCTTTTGTTTCCGGCATTGACCCTACTACTAGGCAATATTTCGAATTTGTCGTGTAATTTGCGCACCAGTTTTATTAGTCACGATGTACTAGACCGCATTATTTCATTGGATGCAGCCGATGATTATGCCGATCAAGAATTTTTGTCAATTCAGTCGTGGGCATTGGGTAGCATTCTGCATGGGACCAATCCACCCGTACCTCACAGTATGGCAGTCAAATCTTTACCTAGGGTGAGTTTTTTCAAATTGACCAATGAGCGTCGTTCAATTGACGACATTTGGAGTTTACTTTTTCATACAACTAACCAAACCAGATGGTCGAAAAATTAATAGTGACGGATTTCAACAAACCGTTTATTTATGACATCATACTTACAGTCGTTACTTCCAATACGGACGTTTTTTTCAATTTTACTCCCAAAAGTTCTTTGTTCGTGTTTTACGTAGTAAAAAATACTAACCCTTACATTAATGATCACATTTGCTAAAATTAACAAGTTTTTTAGCGCTCACAACCAATACCTTTAAAACTCCTCTTAACCAAAAATGGGTTCCATCCCTCAGGGGTCTCTAGATGTGGGCTCTCTAGACGTGCATGTCTCTCTAGATGTGCGTTTTTTAGAAAATTTTGTAACAACTTCTAGATATGCACCTTTTTCAGATCGATTTTCCCCAAATATACGGTATATTATATACCTCTAGGTGTGCACTTTTTCAAAAAATATCTTCAGATGTTCACTTTTTTTCTATTTTTGCTCATACAGAGCTTACAAATTTACATATTTTATTATTTGTGCCCAAAAGACGTTATAAAAATGAAGTACATAGTATGTACTACATACTTCAGTACTGATCTTCAGTACATACTGATCAATCAGTTTTCAACCTACGCAAAATTTTTCCAAAATTTTTTTTCTCATTTCATTTCATTTATTGTTTCGGCACCGTTGCACCATTTGACAGAATTTTGTATTACAGAATAAAAAGACTGCCCAGTTTCTGATTTTCAAAGATCGGAAAGATGGTCCTTCGCAAACGTTCCAGAGAAATCTTCCCTACTTCTGTAGGTGTTTTTCCGAATGTACTTTTCCGATTCGCGGTACTCCTAAACCCGAAGTTTGTGGGCAGCCTAGTATGTAACATACATATGTCAATTCAAACTATGCCTTGTTGAAGGACAATTTATAAAACTCTACCTAGGCTATTAAAGCTGCTCTATGATAGTGGGATATCAACGGCGATTCAGCTTGATGTTTTACGTTCTCTGACTAGTTACTCAGAATATGCCGAGCGAACCGAGCTGCTCATGAACGAGCACTTTTCCGATAAACTTGTACAATTTATTTCCTCGAAAAATGTTCAAATATCAAAAACTGCCTTTCTCATTGCCGCCAACGCCATAAGTGGATCCGAAGTTTATACCATTATGCTTTTCAAGATCTTGGTTCTTTATTCGTTACTTTTTTTTTCACTCTCAATATCAAAAATTAATAAATCATATTATAGTAATGGATTTCATTAATGGATTGCTGGTCTACAGCCGGCTTTTTAGGTTTCCACGTCACATTCTAGATCTCGAAATTTAGTTACATAAATGGTTATTTTGTTTTTTTATAAGGTTAATGATCTCAGAACTTGACAGAGAGAGTTACGTACGTATATTCCTGTTCCACTTTGTTTACCCACCTAGAAAATATTTTTTTATTGATCCACCAACTGAATTCCTAGCCTAACGGTTACAATTACGAGTTAACAGTTGTTCTTGAAATTCAAGTTCTTGAAAATTTTCATTTCGTATAAAAATTTTTTTATATAAAATAATGACTTTTTTGTTAATTTTCAAAATTTTACATTTTAATATGTTGTAATTAATTTATGCTCTCTTCTCTACATGGGGGTGGTTATAAGGTCAACCATTTGGACCGTTATAAGGTCATGTTAGTTTTTTGCACTAAGGTCACGTCAGTTTTTTTTTTTGCACTTAGGTCAAGTCAGTTTTTTGACAAGCATGCTTTTTGCGAAAAAAAATATGTCTTTTTGAGGTTTTTTGGATGAAGAAACCCCCTTGTAAGCAAATTGTTCAAAACTATCTAAAGCATTTAACTACCATGAAAAAACTTGCAAACAAATCGACGTGCCCATCCTTAATAAATGAAGCAGATAAACTTTATATTATAAAATCATCATTTTATCCTCAAAATGTCGTGATTTTTATATATAGTAAACAACCATTATACAGTCGGGTCTTTTCAAAAATATGCGCTCTTTCTTGGAATCCAATCAAAATCTCGATTTGACGTGGTGGTCGATTGAGAACATTTGTGCTGGCTCCTCGTCGACATTTTACTTTATGCTCAACGATGCGGTTTTCATGCGTCAACTTTTCGCGGCCATAGACGGCGGCAAACATTCCTTTCGGCAGCATGCGATTAAGGTAGCTTTTTTAAGGTTCCACCAAAATCTTACTTTTTTCAATTTGACACCCCATATTATATGGGCCATAAACTGGCATAAGTCGGCCCAAATGAAATATGGGTACATTCGGAGTCTTTTAAACCAGTTTAACTTGACATTGAAGTCAAAATGAAAAACTAGGATTAAATTACTTGCCACGAATCATTACGTAATTTGGGCACCACCTAAAAAAGCTACCTAAGTCATTGGTTAATATCATGATGAATTCGGATGGCGCGCTTGTTCTTAGACTTTATAACTCGACAATGTTTGACGTGGTGACGGCGTTAATCAAGTCACTGAAATATCCAGAGGTTACTGTTGTACAAAGGTTGCGAGTTTTCTTCCGCGCATGAATTTCGAGTTGTGACCGTTATAAGGTCAAGTCAGTTTTTTTTGAGCAGGATGATTTTTGAAAAAAAAACTTTAAAATCATGTCTTTTTACAGTTTTTTCTACAAAATCATGTCTTTTTTAATTTTTCCCAGCACCTTTAAAGTTCTTATGGTGGAAAAAAATTTTTACTGGTCCAAATTTTTTTCAGATGGTTATAAGGCCAAGTCAGTTTTTTGGGTCTGGCCTTATAACCAGTAAAAAAATGAAAAGTTAAAAACTCGGTGAAAGTGTTATTTCCACGCTGCGTCGAATTCATGGGATTATTTTACGTGAATTTGACGAGAAGATTGAGACGCAGTTTTTGGACCGTTTCGAGGAAAACGATGGAATGCTCCAATTGGACAAAATTAGCAACACTTGTGAGAGCGATTCAGTTGCCGCACAGGCCGCTAAACTTTTAGAATTATTTCAGAATTCAGTTGCCATGAATTGTAGCGTATAATTATTTGACTTCATTTACTCAATTNGTAACGGTTCATTTCGGATAATGAGACATTTTCAGACATTTCCTACAGTTTTAACATATTGACCCAAAAAGTATGCGTTCTCCGAATTGTATTTTCCCAAGATCACTGACATTTAATCATTGTGAATTAATTTTGCATGATCGATCCAAATGCTTTGTCATTATCTGCCTTTATAATGGACATTTTTTTCTTGACATTGCACCTATATTTTCAATATCGTTGATATTTCATCTAACAGCAATTTAACTACCATCAAAACTGACATAAAAATCTGTGAAACGAAGTTTAGTACACCACATAACCCGTTATGTTAACACCATCAAACGTCAAAAACTGTTAACATAATGGGGTACGGCGTTTGGTTAAATAATGGAAAATCGAAGTTTATCTAATCCAAAAAACTGTTAAAATAACGGAATTTTCTTAACATAAGGAGTGTTAACATAACGGAATTTTGTTAACATAAGGAGTGTTAACATAACGAAATTTTGTTAACATAAGAAGTGTTAACATAACGGAATTTTGTTAACATAAGGAGTGTTAACATAACGGAATTTTGTTAACATAAGGAGTGTTAACATAACGGAATTTTGTTAACATAAGGAGTTTTAACATGACTGAATTTTGTTAACATAAGGAGTGTTAACATAACGGGTTATGTGGTGTATATTCCAGTGATATTGACAATATAGTTACATATTGAAAAAAAATATGAACATAGTTTTCGTTTGTTACTGTTGTTGTTATTTTGTATTGACTTCTGCTCTTTGTTTTGTTCCAAAAAATCGCGATAATTCCAATTGCGATCACTATCATATTCGACGGTTACCTACTGTGTTTTGTTTGGTGTTAAATTTAAATATACAGTTGCCCTTTAGACATTGACCTTATAACCAGTCCATTATGTTCTTTGGAATTGTACCCTCTGACGGCTATTGAATACTTAGAATGGCGGATGAAGACTCCGATAGTGATTCGTTTCATTCCCAGACATCGTTGGATAAAGATCACAAAACAACATATCGACTTCATTACTTAATTTGGGAGAACAGTTACGATGCCGTTGCGAAATTTATCCGATCCGATAATTTTGAAATATTTGAATTTGAAAGGATAGATCCGAGGGGAAGAACGCCGCTTCATTTAGGTTCGTTATTATTTCGTAGGATCAAATGTCAAGTAGGAATATTTTTTCCTGGAATAAAACACCCGGGTGAAAGTATAAGCTGGTCATACACAGGGTGCGCCGTTATGTTTCACCCCGTTATGTTTCAATTTTTCCCGTCCGTGCTGTTATGTTTCACTTTTTTAAGAAAATATATTCCCTAACACATATATTTAAGCCCTACGCCGTTATATTTCACTTCCCGCTCTTTTTTCTGTGATCATTTTCATATTAAATTTTTTTAACTATAGAGACAATTTGACCAAGAGATTTTTTGGCACTTTTACCCCGCGTATTTATTTTTCTTTTATGTAGCAATATCACTGGGTCATTTTGAATTGGCGCGTCTGCTCTTGGCTTCTGGCGCCAATCCTACTTCGAAAAATGCAAGTGGTTGGTCGGCGCTGCACGAGGCGGTCTCGACCGGTGATCCCGAATTGGTTATCGAAATTCTCGTCAACCGCGCTTCTTTTCGCAAGGTTCGTTTTTTCAGACCGATGCAAAAAATACTCCCGAAAATCACCGACCCATAGATCAATAACACTTTTCTCGAACAAAGGGATCTTTATTTGGCGCCACCCGCCCTTATTTTAGGGCTCTTATTTGGCAAACCCCCTGTCATGCATAAAACCGTAAATACGGGTCTAAAATTTTATTGTTAGGATTTTTTTTAATACGGATTATTTTGACACGAACTGTGATTCATTTTTCAACAACAAAAGTTTAAGCTGCAAATTCTATAAGGTCATGTAATATACAGTTGTGGATGCGAGAACTTGACGTGCGAGAACTTGACGCTTTTTAGGAAATGGTCGTCAATTTCGAGAACTTGACGGTTTTTCGGAAAATTTCGCACTAAAAACGTAGAATTTTCGGAAAAATTGTGAGAACTTGACACTTTTTGGTAAATTTGGNAAATTAAGTTTTGAAATTTTCACAGTGATAAATGCAAAACAAAATTACAAATGGTTGACAAAAATTTTGCGAGAACTTGACGGTGATGCGAGAACTTGACGATCGTGCGAGAACTTGACGGTTTTTGACAAGTGAAAGTGTCAAGTTCTCGCATCCACAACTGTATGACATATATACAAGCATACAGGGGGTCTGGTTATAAGGTGTGTCTTTTTTAAACATTTTTTAGAGTGAAGACCATAATTTTTCGGGGAAAATCAAATTTTAAATTTTAAAAATCGTAATTACTTTATTTAAGGTTAAGTCATTTTTTTGAAGTGCAATAAGGTCAAGTCATTTTTTCGGGCTTAACCTTATAACCAGACCCCCTGTATACTTTTAACAGAAAAGTTGATGAATATAAAACTCACCCTTACTTTTTCTGAATCCAATTATTGGTATTTAACCTTTCAATAAATTTGTGTCGGTCTAAATAATCGACCAAGATGAATGAATTTGCGGGTCGTCTTGCGTTCATGAAACATTTTTTCTCAATGGACGACGTGTATTTGGAGATGAAGTGGGAAATCACGACGATTATTCCCCTAGTTGGGCGATTTTGCCCCTCGGATACGATGCGCCTGTGGAAAAAGGGCGCGAATATTCGCGCCGATTTTCACCTCGTCGGAATGGAAAAACTCAGTTGGCAAAAGGGCGACCGTTCCATTATGTTCACATTTAACAAAGATCCAAAAAAAGCAACAGGTTAAAATAACTGGATTTTGAATACATATTTTTGTTGGCCTAATGGCCTAACTCACAAACTACCAAAGTTCATGTATGTGTAACATATATTTCTTCCAGTTTGCGCTAAAGTAACCGGTAAAATGTTGCATAAATATCTAACTAGAAAAATAATAATAATGTTTAAACAGTAAACATCAAATAATACTAATTATAACTACAGGGGGTTGGTTATAAGGTCCAGACAAAAAACTGACGTAAAAAAACATAAAAAAGACATGATTTACTTTTTTAAAATGTGCCAGCTGGTGAGTTCTTCGCCCAACAAAAATTTTTGTCCTCCCTTGTTTACAAAAAATACATGGATTATGTTTAAAAAAACTGAATAATGTCAGACCTTATAAATTATAACCACCACCCCTTGTACGGAGTAAAGTTTGAATTGGTATAAAGTACAAAAATTATCAAGATTGTACTGTATCCCAATTAAAATTTTGTCAATTGAAATATTCGAATTCGACATTTGTTGAATACATAATTAAATCCATTTTAGGTGAAATAATCGAAGTTGACCATGAAGCTAAAACGGCCAAAATTGAAAGGTGGGCAGGTGATGGGGATGGGCGGGATATGGAAAAAGTAAGTCCGAAAAATCCGCGTTTTACTCAGCTGACCGAGGTCGAACGAATGAAATTAGAAAAAGCCGTTCAACATCGCCTGACCAATCCGCTTCGTCTTTCTTCAATCGACCCAAGTAAAATCAAAATTGATAAAGGTCGTTTTCAAACTTGCATAAATGCTCGGAAGTGTTAGTTGAATTTTGAATATTAAAGTTGAAATTTACGATTTTTTGTTTGCCGCGTGGTTAAGTGCGAATTGAACGCTTTGAAAATAATAATTCAATTGATTTTTAGGGCCCAAGGTTTAAAGCTTTTTTAAACTTTTGTTTTAACATTATTGGAAAGAAATGTTTTAAAAAGCTAGAAATATCTTCATTTTATTATTCAAAGTCGAATTTTAGATTTCTTTAGAAAAACTGCGGTCTTTTTCCCCAAATGTTCCCAAACGTGTGCATCTCAGATATGTAATAGTATGCATGTGTGCGGTTATGACCAGCATGTTTTTATACGTGATAGGCTTTGATTTGGTATGTACTTAACCGAAAAACCGGTATTTTGGCCATTTTGGGCCGATTTCTCGGCCAATTTCATAAAATTTTAATTTTTCAACTCGATTATCGGATCCGCCGTCATTGATTACATATAAATCAACACTTTTATCCGTAAAATTGGCTGGTTAAATTTTCGTCAAATTTTCCCGGAATATATACCTATTTTGGCCTGCCAATTTTCCATGAACGGTTTTTTTACCTATTGCTTTTATAGTTGTTTTTTAACTCCTCCTGAACCAGACATGGTATGTAGTTGATTTTTTACCACTTTGACCGGTAAACTTTCTACTACCGGTTTCAAAATTTTTAACTAAGTTAGTCCCATTAATAAACTTCATACCATGTCTGGTTCAGGAGGAGTTAAAAAAAAACTATAAAAGCAATAGGTAAAAAACGTCATTCTAGACTCATGGAGTGCGTGATATTTAAAAAAAAAAATGATATACACCGGGTGCGGAGTGAGAGTAGACACACTGGTCCCAACTTGCAAAGTCGGTTCAAAACGACCCGTCGGGTCGGTGAGGTCCTAATCACGCCGCGCGCAGTAAGATCCACCCTTTTTAGGACCTCATGGGCTGCCCGGGTCGGTGTGAACCTACTCGGTAGGANGAGTCCGTTCTGAACACTGTGATGGCCTTACTAGTCCCAAAACCGGAAATCCCGGTGGGGAGAGAAATGAAATGTGGGGTTCCGTTTTCGGAATACAAAAGGGTCAAAAAATTACAGATGAGACTAATACGGAAAGAATCGAAGCTTATAATCCAGGTAGGTTTTTTAAGAGTTGGTAACCCAGTGCAGTATAAAGTTGCGTTGCGTTGTGGGTGCATCAACTGTATACTAAAGTATGCACCGTATATAATTTTTAACTACTGACAGTCAAATTTTTAAGGGTGTCCAAGAGGCAAGTCGATTAATATATTGAATATTTGAAATTTACTTCTGGAAATACATACATGTACCATGAGAAACATGGTAGGAGAAATATGCGCTTTAGGGGGTCTGGTTATAAGGTCACAAGATGTGACCGTTATAAGGTCAAGTCATCTTTCCAAGATAAATCATGTCTTTTTTTCACTTATTTTGGGGTTTAAATTTAGAACGAGCCATATACATTTAGAACGACACAAATAAAAAACACGGGTAATAATTTTTTTATAGAAATCATGTTTTTGTTTTCACTTTTTTGACATTTTTTTTTGGAGTGTATTAAGGTCAAGTCATTTTTCGGGGCTTGACCTTATAACCAGATCCCTCTGTATGTTTCTCGTACTGATATAACTGATGAAAGTAAAACTTTGGAAAATATCCAATATTGTCCAATAAATCAGGGATGTGAAATGGGCGTGTAAGTCCGTGAACGGCATTTTTAAGACCGTTCACGGCTTTACACGAAAAAAATGGTCTTTTCCGTGAACGGCGTTTTTTAAAACCGTTCACGGATTTATACGAAAAAAAGTGGTTATTTGCGTGATCCAAAAATTCGATCACAAGAACGGAAAAGAACGGTGAAAATGGTTCACGGAAAATAAAACGTGTAAACCGGTGATGCACATCACATTGGGCACGAAAAGTTAGCGTGTATCACCGTGATAACCGCAGTTTTGAGATTGAAAACCGTTCACGCAAAAGAACGCGTGTGAACGTGCATCACCGGTTTGCACGAAATAGAACGTTCTCGATTTACATCCCTGCAATAAATAATAAATATCCATAAAGCAAAAAAAAATGGGGTTAGGGTTTGGTAGTACCTAATAGGTACCAACATAGTGATAAAGTCAAGAATGGTGTGAAAGTGGCCAAACAATTTCATGAACCAATTCGAGCATTCGGTCATAATTTACCGCCATTTTTTGACGATTTTTTTTTAACTCGCGCTTCAATCGTTTTTTCGCCTATTTGTTCCGTTTTTATAAATATAAAATAGAAATTTCTTGTTTAAGATGGGCTTACCGTGGACGAGTATTTCAGTCCGGATTCGTGCTCAAAAAAAGACATTGGTAGGCCGGCTATCGTAAAAGAAAAGCGCCAGACATTTAAGGGGTCGGCCTGGATCACCGAAGATTGCCCCATTTCGCTGGTCGACGAACTTATTCCAATTCTCGACATTTTGTGCAACTTTAATGACATTCCATGGTTTGACTCGCTTCGACAAATGCTCAAACTTATCCCAAAAGGATTTCCAATTCGCCTCGATGTTCCACTTTTTTATGTTCTCACTGCGCGTGTCACTTTTCAAAATATTAATAATGCCGAAGGAGAGTTTTGCTCAAAAGGTGAGTTTTTCTAACACTAACAACTTAACTAACAAACTTAATTTTACAGGTCTGAGAAAAATCTCTCCGAACATATTCATATAAAATAGGTACACCTTGAGAGACCCCTGTGTACAGGGGTCTGGTTATAAGGTCATAAGGTGTGACCGTTATAAGGTCAAGTCATCTTTTTGCACTAAGGTCAAGTCATTTTTTTCTTGCGCTTAGGTCAAGTCAATTTTTTTGTGAAGCATGCTTTTTGGCAAAAGTTCTTTGAAATCATGTCTTTTTAGGTTTTTTTTTGGATGAAGACATTTTTTTATAAATTAATGTCTTTTTGAACTTTTTCCTGGCACTAAAGTCTCATTGTGGAATACAATTTTCAGATGGTTATAAGGTCAAGTAATTTTTGTTCCAAAGTGGATTAAGGTCAAGTCATTTTTTGGGGCTTGACCTTATACCCAGACCCCCTGTATATGTTTATTAATACTAATGTTGGCATCGGTGTTAAAAAGTCAAATTTTCAACATTTCTCAAACCAATCAATGGACACTTACATAATTGTGTTATTTATAAGCTCTATGTTGATTTTTATTGACATATCATTTGATGAAATATGACAAAGAACTTGCCACATAAAACGGTAGATTAGATATTGATCCAATATATCACATATTATATATGTGTTCAGGGGTTAACACTAGTATATACTAGTTATTCATAGTATAAATGATCCAATCAGACTCATGTATAAGACTTAACCTAACCCTAACCCAAATATCATATCAAATATCTATTGAAAAAAGAGAAAGTGCGAAAAATGAGAAAACAAGTTTTTTTTTAAGATTCGAACGGAAAGCTCATCATTGACCCAAAGGTGTTTGATATACCAGCCGAATACGCCGTAACCCGTGAAAATCTGGCCGAGTCAGTCGAGGCCAAACGCCGCAATCAAATGCAAAACGACCCCGAAATGGAGGAGGCCATTAATGAATCACTGCGGGAGCTAGGCTGGGCACAGGATCCCGAATCACGGCAGGCCATCATAGCCTCGCAACGTCAAGGTAGCTTTTTTCACGACGTCATAAAATTGGTGGTGTCACCCCTTATCTTGTTACTTTTATCTCAGTTTTCCAAGAATATCTATAGACATATGTATATATTATATATACCCCAGCTGGGATTTTTGAAATTTAGAGATACAGGTGGTTGATTATAAGGTCCGCCATTTGTGCCGTTATAAGGTCAAGTCAGTTTTTTTGCACTAAACTCAAGTCAGTTTTTTCAGGCACTAAGGTCAAGTTAATTTTTTTGAGTAACATTCTTTTTGGGAAAAAAAACTTTCAAATCATGTCTTTTTACGTTTTTTTGGATGACGAGCTCGCTTCATCAAAACGACACGCTCAACGGAGCCAATTTTTCTAGTACCAGTAAAAACCGCCGCTACTGGCGGATTAATTATAATATACATCGCCTACCTAACTAAGTGAACACTAAGGTCGCTTTTTTTTCGAAGGCCCTGGACTTTTGCAGAGCGCCACATATGATACAGTCCGAATTAAAAAAAATGAACAACAAACAACACGTTGATGATATCGTTAAAAAAGCTACCCAAGTTCAACACGAAATGAATTTACGAATGGATGAGGAAGCAGCGCTACAAGAGGCAATAAAACGCTCATTA
This sequence comes from Oikopleura albicans, assembly GCA_004367875.1. Classification (NCBI taxonomy): domain Eukaryota; kingdom Metazoa; phylum Chordata; class Appendicularia; order Copelata; family Oikopleuridae; genus Oikopleura; species Oikopleura albicans. Next base: position 421,194 of record SCLG01000069.1, read on the forward strand.
CATTAATGTNCTTAGTATTTTTAAACCGCTTGCCGCGTTTTCGACGCTCTTCGTATTTCCGGCGGCACCGGCCCATTGGTGACAAAGGCATTTTGCGAAAAAATTGATATTTTTTAATCGAAGCTAGGTAACTTAACAATATCGAGCTCTTGAATGATCAAATTAGCCTTATCAAATATTATCGGAGAAAATAAAAAAAAACGTTTGTTAACTGACAGAGAAAATAGCCTCTAATAACATGTTCTAAAATTGAGCTAAAGCAAATGTTTTCTGATAATCCGATGCAAATTTCGAATTCGTTAACGTTTTCTGTATTTGTCGTAGTCTCAAATGAGCTGGTGCCTATAAATTCACTAAGTGTGCGGGTTACAGTCCTAGTTCAGAAAAGTCGAATAATTTAGCATGGTTTCTCGAATAAACACAGCACTGTTTCAATGCACACTTACTGTACATGGATGTAATTATCTTATTGTTAGGAGTTAAGGGCAGGTATTCAACAGATAATTTTTTCGGTGTTAACTATCACGGATATTCAAATGATGTTTGTTTTATATACAGTCAGGGGTCTCTAGATGTGCATCTAGAGATATATGCACATCTAGAGAGACATTGTTCGCCGTAGTCACGGAAAATCTGACCTTGAGAGGTCAATTTAACCTTGGGTAAATAACTCCATAAATGCAATATTTGGATTCTACAAAAAAATATATGATACTTATTTTTGGTGGGAAAGAAATTTTAGCATGTTTTTAATATAATTTTTTTACACAAAAGTAATTATTAAAATTCACAAAATATACATATTTAGTTCGTCTTTTTGGGCACAAATCATAAAGTATGTAAATTTATAACCTGTTTCTGATCAAAAATAGAACAAAAAAAGTGAACATCAATAGATATTTTTTGAAAAAAGGGTCCAGAAAAAGTTCACATCTAGGGGTACATTTGGGGAGAAAAGAAAGACATGCACATCTAGAGAGCGCACATCTAGAGACCCCTGTATACCATAAAGATGATCAAATCAAGATAATTAACATGATTAATGAAAGAAATTTGATAAATCGGTGTTTTTTCGATTTGGTTATCATTGTTGCTCCGAAATTTTTTGTAGCACGCCAAAATGGGACCAAAATACCTCGCTCCAAGTTTATTTTTCGACTTGTTCCGTCTTACTTGGTATCACGAGCGAGCTGAATAAGGTATACTTTAAATAAAGAAGTGTACTGGCAAAGGTGAATCCGCCGAATTTTTGTAGGCCAACACTGTCCTCCGATTACGTCTTTCTTTTGTTTGCGTTTTATAGTTGTGATCGGGAGAAAGTCGATCGTATTCACATTTCCCCATATTCTCCATTATTTCTAGTATTCGTTATAACTGCATATGCAGTAGATATATTATGTGTAAAAGCACAAAAGTTGCCCATTTTTATTCTAGAACATAAATAGAACAGAGAAAATGCGCTGTACTATCTTCTAGAATAAAAAAAACAGCAAATTTTGGGCTTTGACGTATAACACTACTTTATACGGGATTTCATGGACTGCACTAGGTCGGACTGCATTAGAGTGCCGATTATGGACTGCACTCGAAAAATCGGACTGCACATTGTATTACCATCCAGATAAAGAATTTTGGAAAAAAAAGGATTCCGGGTAAGTTTAACACGGCTTTTTTTTACTCGGTTAAATTATTCGATTTCCGGTTTTCACTTTTTTTTTTCAGTGACCGAAAGTAACGGGAAATGAAAGAAAATGAAAAAATATTGAGACCATAAAAAAAACCAATCAAATCCATACATAGGAACGTGAGATATTGGGATTTTAAGATTTAAAATACAAGGAATGCAGTCCGATTTTTCGATTGCAGTCCATGATCGGCACCCTAATGCAGTCCGACCTAGTGCAGTCCATGACATCCCCTTTATACCTATTCAGACGGTGACGTTCAATGATCTATCAAATTCTTTAGTTTATTACAGGCTACCTTTCCTTTGCTCGTATATTTATCTAGTTTTTTTGTCTCTAAAATGTCCACCAAGGGTACACTAGCTGTAGTATTTATGTTTTTGTCAAAAATTAAATATCCATTTGTTTATATATATATATATTATTTTTCTACACTCGAAAAACTAGAAAGATTTCAGAGCAATAATTAA
>SCLG01000069.1:446556-470364 GCA_004367875.1 Oikopleura albicans
TCTAGAACTTTGGAAAATTTCTTATTTACCGTTACGGGTTGCAATTTTTCTAGAATCTAGATAAGTTACTATAAGTTATTATTTTTGCTATCATAAAGCGCGAGTACTTTAAAAGCGAACCGAACCTACGCAAATGAAAAAAATGAATGACTGGAGGCAATCTTGTCATTATTTTTGATATTTAAAAGATGCATAAATTATGTCTCTTTGAGGTGTCTTTTTGGTTGATTCGAGTGATGCCGTAAACAGCGCTGATGGTGACTCAGTCTGAATTTCAGACTAGGCCAATTGGGTGTCGTAATGTGAAACCGAAAATGAGCTTGTGTTTTTTTTTGTTATCTTGATAACGTGCTGCATCATTAAATAAATCAATTTGCTTCATAGGATTGCTTCCAGTCATTCATTTTTTTATTTACGTAGGTTCGGTTCGCTTTGAAGTATCACATCACAAATTCTTAACTAATTAAAATTGTTTCATAAACGCTATTTGCCAAACGATCATACCTTGATCGTTAAATCGTTCGAAAATAATCTTAGGCTTAATTAGGATGTTTGGAAAATTTCATCAAGTTTCTAGGGTTAAATTTATGTTCTCAATAATAGAGTTGATACGTTCAATAGTGTCTACTTCAACCCAGTTCCTAATCCAACAGGGTTAAAAAATCAAAATAAAAAAAAAACTTTATAAAAAAGACCTTTAATTTTGGGAAATCCAATTCAGAAGAAGAATAAAGAAAATGCAATACGTTGTCAGTTTAACCTTCAAAAAAGTCAACATGGGCGATGAAAGCAATAAGCGCTTCTCACACATAATTTCATTCTCTCCCGCTCAAAAGGTCATTATTCTGCGGCGCTTTCTTTTTTTTCCCTTTTTCGTTGTTTTTTTCGGATCAATTCATTTCATACAAACTGTCACTAGTTTGATTTTTTTGCATAAAATTGGCTCATTTATTTGGGTTCTTTTTGGACGTATGAAATTGGCTCAATAGAATGTCGTACTTACAACGAGAGGTTTAAATACAATAAACTCAAATCGCCTTTGATTCGCGAATTTGTGGAAAAACTTCGAAACTCGCGATTACGCGGTATTTGAAAACATAATTCCCAATTGATAGGCCGAATTTCCTTCACTATGTGACAAATAAATAATTGTCCCCTTGGTTTCTGCATAGTTGTCACAATAGTCGAGAAAATGAAAAAAAAAATATTTTTTATCCAATCAGATTTCAGGACCTAATAACGACGTAACCCAAATTTGGAATTGAAATTAGAAATTTATGATCGACGTAGCCCAATTAGGCCCAAATTTATGGAGTTAACCGCTGTATTTAGTTGGCACACGCTTTTTCGACAAGTGTCAATAAGTTTTTTTTTAGTTTTTTGAATTAAAAGTCTTAGAAAGATTTAAACGGGAAAAAAGTGCGCACTCACGCCTACGTACTACATCGTTATGTTATATTATCATTTATTGAAATTTCAATGTTTTCAGAAAAACAACAAATGTTGTAATAATTATTAATGCTTGCAAAAGCTGGGATTGCTCCCAAAATCAAGTTGATCATAATTTTTTTTTGTGGCAAATTTCCCGTTAAATCTTTCTAAGACTTTAAATTCATAAAACTAAAAAAAACTTATTGAAGACACTTGTCGAAAAAGCGTTTGTTTTCTGTTAGACATTAACTTCAAATAACCTGTCACCGGCATGATTGTTTTGCATAAAATTTGTCCAATTTCGTAAGTCTAGAAAGACGCAGACTTACGAAATTCGTTCAACAGAATGTCGCAACAATACAGTACAAACGTGGAAAAAAGCTATAGACGAAAATTTTCGAAAATAAATTTCCGAAATTATTATTAATTCTTGGAGACTTCCTGATTTATGAAACACCAATGAAAATTGAAAGGCAAAAATTAATAAATATAGCGTGGGCAAAGCTGTAAGCGGGCGTAATAATACTGTAGCATTTTTTCTTTGTTTGACTTTTTATCGCCCCACATTTTAACGAATTTTAATACAATACAACGTACACCCCCTGCGCTGTTATCTTGCAACTTTTGCATGAAAAAAAACCCGCAGGAACGGGGACATCTGCAAGATAACAGCGCAGTGCTTAACACATAAAGATAGGGATTTCTGGAAAAATTGCCGAAAAAATCCGCAGAATAACGGAGCCAACAGGAAAATCTGCAAGATAACGGGTGACAAGATAATAGCGCATGGGGTGTATTTAAGTAAACAAAAAAAATTTTCCAGCGTTTTGATGAAATATCCACGTGATGCTCTAAGTTAAATCAAACATATTTTCTAAATTCTTATTTTCTGTGCCGTATTTGTATTCCGGTAATAAAGAATCGAAAAAAAAAACGCTAAATGGGTAACATACCTGAGCATAACTTTGAGTGAATTAGGAAGCATGTTTGGAATGTTTAAGNAATACTCCTTACTCTTTTTTTTGCCGATTTGACCAGGAATTTTACCTACCAATTAGGCCCAAATTTATGGAGTTAACCGCTGTATTTAGTTGGCACACGCTTTTTCGACAAGTGTCTTCAATAAGTTTTTTTTAGTTTTTTGAATTAAAAGTCTTAGAAAGATTTAAACGGGAAAAAAGTGCCCACTCACGCCTACGTACTACTTCGTTATGTTATATTATCATTTATTGAAATTTCAATGTTTTCAGGAAAACAACATTATTAATACAAAAGCTGGGATTGCTCCCAAAAATCAAGTTAATCATAAATTTTTTTGTGCCAAATTTCCCGTTTAAATCTTTCTAAGACTTTACATTCATAAAACTAAAAAAAACTTATTGAAAACACTTGTCGAAAAAGCGTTTGTTTTCTGTTAGACATTAACTTCAAATAACCTGTCACCGGCATGATTGTTTTGCATAAAATTTGTCCAATTTCGTAAGTCTAGAAAGACGCAGACTTACGAAATTCGTTCAACAGAATGTCGCAACAATACAGTACAAACGTGGAAAAAAGCTATAAACGAAAATTTTCGAAAATAAATTTCCGAAATTATTATTAACTCTTGGAGACTTCCTGATTTATGAAACACCAATGAAAATTGAAAAGCAAAAATTAAGTTATTAAATATAGCGTGGGCAAAGCTGTAAGATGGCGTAATAATAACTGTAGTATTTTTTCTTTGTTTGACTTTTTATCGCCCACATTTTAACGAATTTTAATACAATACAACTTACCCCCCCCCTGCGCTGTTATCTTGCAACTTTCGCATGAAAAAAACCCGCAAGAACGGGGACATCTGCAAGATAACAGCGCAGTGCTTAACACATAAAGATAGGGATTTCTGAAAAATTGCCGAAAAAAATCCGCAGGATAACGGAGACAACAGAAAAATCTGCAAGATAACGGGTGACAAGATAATAGCGCATGGGGTGAATTTAACAAAAAAATTTGTTTTCCAGCGTTTTGATGAAATATCCACGTGATGCTCTAAGTTAAATCAAACATATTTTCTAAATTCTTATTTTCTGTGCCGTATTTGTATTCCGGTAATAAAGAATCGAAAAAAAAACGCTAAATGGGTAACATACCTGAGCATAACTTTGAGTGAATTAGGAAGCATGTTTGGAATGTTTAAGACTTTTGACAAAGGTAAACTTTCGTCCAGTTCATTAATCATCGTTTGAAGTTGTGGACTTGCTGCAGCTAGGACTACTCGGTGAGCTTTTACCTGTTTTCACAGACTCGAACATTTCCATTTTTTTCTAAAAAATATTTATACGAAATCTACATAAACTTGCTCTCATCCGACGGGGGTGTTTTAATGCTTCAAAGCTCGAGAAAAAAAATTTGGTTTTNACGTACACCCCCTGCGCTGTTATCTTGCAACTTTTGCATGAAAAAAAACCCGCAGGAACGGGGACATCTGCAAGATAACAGCGCAGTGCTTAACACATAAAGATAGGGATTTCTGGAAAAATTGCCGAAAAAATCCGCAGAATAACGGAGCCAACAGGAAAATCTGCAAGATAACGGGTGACAAGATAATAGCGCATGGGGTGTATTTAAGAAAACGTACTAAACAAAAAGTTTGTTTTCCAGCGTTTTGATGAAATATCCACGTGATGCTCTAAGTTAAATCAAACATATTTTCTAAATTCTTATTTTCTGTGCCGTATTTGTATTCCGGTAATAAAGAATCGAAAAAAAAAACGCTAAATGGGTAACATACCTGAGCATAACTTTGAGTGAATTAGGAAGCATGTTTGGAATGTTTAAGACTTTTGACAAAGGTAAACTTTCGTCCAGTTCATTAATCATCGTTTGAAGTTGTGGACTTGCTGCAGCTAGGACTACTCGGTGAGCTTTTACCTGTTTTCACAGACTCGAACATTTCCATTTTTTTCTAAAAAATATTTATACGAAATCTACATAAACTTGCTCTCATCCGACGGGGGTGTTTTAATGCTTCAAAGCTCGAGAAAAAAAATTTGGTTTTATTATAAACTCACGAATAATTTCGCGTGAATCATTTCCATATGTTAAAAAATTCGTTATCGGGGACTTTACCAACCAGGTTTATTTTCATTGTGTATAAAATGGAAATATAACTGCGCAGAGCGTAGGTAAACATTAAACAAAACTCCTTTTTCGAAGCGCAACCTTTCGATTTGATAGGTTTGTAAGGTTAATCTAAGCTGATGGTGGTCACCAATTAACCCAATAAAAAAGACCGGTAAAAAATCAACGAGTGCTTTCAGATTTATGGTAAAAATATGGTATTTGAAAACATTCCTGGAAAATCTGACTCCTTTGCCCTTAGGGTTATGTCGGTGAAGATGGCATTTTCGCGAAGGTGGCGAAGTCCAGACAGCAATCCGGGGATGGTACGGGAACGATAAGCGTATGTGATCATGTCGCCACGACCACCTTTTTCAATTTTGCTTAGCAGTTTTTCGAACATTTTTGACATTTGGGAGATTCCTGATTAATGGTTATACTTGGGTTTTTTGTATTTTGAAGGGGAACGTTATTTTCTTATTTCTTCATAATTCTTCAATTTCCCCTTTGTTTTCGATTAAAAATTGTTAAGTGTGTTATTTATAAATATGCCCAGCTACATGTAACCGTCCGTTAAAAATTCTAAACAGTAGAAAAATTTCGAACGATTTGTAAACGAACGAAAAAAATTCAAATTAAAAAATGTCATATCGTATAAAAGCGTACAATATTATTCAAAAATTATAAAACAATAATAATCTGTGACCGGTTCTTAAACTTGCGTATTTTTTTAATGATACTACATTGTCTAAAAAAGCTGAAAATGAAAATGTGTGAACATGTTGATGACAAAATCGAATGTCACACCAAGGTTTTAACAACCGCACACGCGCCGGTTCAGATTTGGAATAGAGGTACGAAAACATAAATTTAACAAAATAAGAGAATTCGGACGTCTTGCTGGTGAAAAAGGTAAAACACTTATCGCCGAAGTTATCGGGTATCAATTGGTAGCCATAACGAAAATCACATGAAGCGGACTATATTAATTATTTAACAAATTGAATATTACACCAAAATTATAACTATCGCAGTGATTTTCAAACGCGAAAAAATAAATAATGTTACCACTTTTTGGTAACGTTGCTTGACAGCGGGTCTGATGTCGCGTGTCATTGGTCTTTTTTGAGCGCGCTCGGCCAATCACCGAAAGGCGATTTCCTTCTTTTAAAATATTTTTGTATTACAGTCTTCCCCCTCTTAAGTGCCGCCCTCAAGGAAAAATATGCATTTCAGCTAAACAAATTTTTTTCGCGTCTTAAAATCAGGACTCTTACCGAACGGTTAGGTCCGAACCAGTTCAGATTTTAATTATAAATACGAAAAACACGTTTAATTTTCAAGTTCGATATATTTCACATAAAGATCTACTAATCTAGAAACGGTTTCATTTATTTTATTCTAGAATCATATTTTTGACTACAATAGGGGCTGTAATAGGGAAGAATAGACAAAAGAATGAAAGCGTGTGAACATGTTGATGACGAAATCGAATGTCACACCAAAGTCTTAACAACCGCACGCGAACCGGTTCAGATTTGGATTAGAGGTACGAAAAAAAAAAATCAAGAAAAAGGGGGGAAAACGATTCGGACGTCTTGGTGGTGAAAATAAAGTAGTGACACTAATCGGGGATTGCTTGGTCGCCATCGACGTCACCGCCGACGTCTCAAATTAGTTTTTGAAGAAAAAAAAATTGTCAAATTTATTTTTGAAGAAAGAAAAGCGAGCCGCCTCGAGTGTAGGCAAATTAAGGATACGGGTAGAAGCAAAAAAAAACGTAAAGCAGTTTTAACCACGTAATTCCTAGTTTAGAGGTAGCATCGCGTAGTTTGATGAGCGACTCGGGGCTAAGCTGCGCTTCAGAGTTATATACAAATTCCACCAGGGCAGCCAGAGTATCTGGTTGGACGGACTCGGCGGACATTGAATGCTGCTTTTTCGAAAATATTTCCAATAGGATTGGGCTAGCCTTTTGAGCTGATCAAGTTTGGTTATATTTTTGGTAAACGTTTTATTAGGATATACAAGGTTAGTAAGGTTAATTTTTCATGAATTCGAACAATATTCTGAATTGTTCTGAAAAACGAGGTGAATTTCGGGTGTCTGTTTGTTCGTTAAAAATCGGATTCATAAAAAACTAACTCATATTTGCCAAACCCAAGATTAGGCCATTTTTGTTTTTTTATCTCAAGTAATTATGATTTTACTACAGGTTTACTACAGGTTAATTATGATTTTTCTAGAATAGAGCAATTTTCTTCTTTTTTCTTGCAATGGGGTGCTCCTATTGGCCAATATCATTTTAAAATATGCCGACACGGTATACTAGAAACGCGCAGCCGATTTTCATGAGACTAAACCAGTAGTTTATATTGTATCCTACATGCCCATAGCCTATGGCCCATAGGCTATGGGCCATAGGAAACAATGATAAAACCAGAAACTCTTATTTGGAGCACTAACATTTTTCTCGCCCTTTATTTAGCGCCACCCACCTTTATTTGGCGATTCCCGTATATAAACGGCTAAGGTTAGCACGTTTGGACAGTACTGATGCGACTTGTCAATAAATATTCAACATTTCTAACAAGAAGAGGTAAAAATATGAATTTATAATTCAAAAAGGCAAAGAATTTTTGGACACGATGTTCTTTTACGTATCATTTTGTATACTCGGTACAGCCAAATTGTCTAGTAGGTTTTCATTTCGTAATTTGCAGTCATCCCATGCCTTCATTTTAAAAACAATAATTATGACGAACGAAATAAAAAATACTGCTGGGCCAATTTAACTAGGTTTTTTATGTTATAAATTTACCGCAAAATGAATCGCAATTTTGCGCAATCAATGGTTGATAATTCAAAAAAAAACATATCTATGGACGCTGTTGTATAAATCACTTTTACTCTTATGTAATACAATTCAATGGTTCGCGAAAATCATTTTTACGAAAATTTGTTCAAATAAGGTCGGTATAATTATGTATATAAAATCAATTTTGCATAACCGCCTTGGGGGAAACTGGCGGTTTTTACATTTTCCCCCAAAAAACTATTTCTGGTAAATGTTGTGGTGACGGGCCTTCTCAATCACAGCGTCAGATAAAATGGTACTGATGTGGGTAACGAGTTTGTCACCGAGCTGAACGGGACTCGTCGTATAGTGACGAGTCCCATAACTCAAAATACGACGAGTTTCGTTCAGCTCGGTGACAAAGTCGTTATCCACACCAGTAATATACTGGCTATTTTATGACTTAGAAGAGCTTAAAAGGCTTTTAATTATATGAACTGAAATTATTGATCAGTGTCCTTAGTGCGCCTAGAACAACTCGGTGACAGCGAATAGTTGTCTCGCCTAATTTAAACGTAACATCCGTCATCAGCTGTTTGTCGCGAAACTGCCTCAAGTGATATAAAAAATTTGCCGCATACTCGTCGTCCCGTCGACCAGTTTCGCTTCCGGCAACGGGAATGGATCGTAAAGATGTTGAACGTCTAAAAAAATTAATCAAATTCTTAAAAATCAAATCTTCGTCGCCCTTTTGAAAGTTCTATCAGTTTAAACGTCTAAATTGACCGAACTCAGTAGTGGCCGAAGTCTTAATTTACCAAACTCTATTCTGATCAAATTAAGAAGGGGACAGGCATTACATTTACACAAGCTGTTAAGAGGCCATTTCGTTAGCGGCTAGTTTACACTTTTGTAAAATTTGTCATTTACGGAGGTATGCAACTTGCATTAGTATTTTATTCTACTAATGCTGTTTCTTAATTTTTATTATTTAAACTAAATGATGGAACGTTTAAAATGTGTAGACTCCATTGATTTAACATTTCCAAAAATTCGAAAAAATTAAATATCTATCGATTATACATTGTGATTATTCAGGTTATTTATTATTTTTTATGGAACGTTTCCTATTCTTGATATGAGATCATTTATAAATATTAAGCGTTATAAATATAAAAAAGCCTTTTTTCCCACATTCGCTTGACTACGAATAGCGCCAGATAAAAAAAATAATCGGTTGACCGTTCGGTTCCAAATTTGGTCATTATGGCCTTGAACTTCAATCAAGCAATATTAATTAAAAAATCAAAAGCAGTAGCATTGTGGGATAATTCGTACAAATTAACCCCGTATACTACAATTAATTAAATCGATGCCTTAATATGGATCATTTTTCGAAAATCAAAAATAAGAGGTAAGCTTGTTTTTAGTAGCCAAACACCAAAACTCGAATTTTTCTAAGGAAGGTATTTTTGTTTTCTCTAACATTGATGATCTAATTCTCAGATAACCACTTTATCGGTTGTGCACCTGTTTTCTGGTTAGGTAATAATGAAATTTCATAGACGGAATAGGGAATAAACTTGAAAAGTTTGACCAATCTGTTAAACAAGTAAATACTTTTCGTTAGAGAACTATTAACGACCTATAGCCTATAGCCTATAGGCTATAGGCTATAGGTTATAAATCGACAATAGACCATTGTCAATAGTTTTCTTACGAAAAATATTTACTTGGTTAACAAACTTGTCAAAATGTTTTAGTTCATTGCATTATAAATTATAGGATATTATATCGCAGTGATTTTCAAACGCGAAAAACAAAATAATGTTACCACTTTATGGTAACGATGCTTGACAGCGCGTCTGAGGCCTATGTGGCCTGTCATTGGTCTTTTTTGAGCGCGCTTGGCCAATAACCGAAAGGCAATTTCCTTCTTTTAAAATATTTTTGTACTACAGTCCGCCCCCTTTTAAGTGCCATATAAGGAGAAATATGCATTTCCACTAAAACATTTTTTCGCGTTTTAAAATCAGGACGATAGAAGTCGCATTGAAAAAATCTCATTGCAGAGAAGTGTTCAAGTGGTATCGACTGAATCGGAATCATTTCTAAAATGTCGAAAGGGCAAAATGTCTAAAAATTTTCGACATTTTACCCTTTATCACCTTTACCATTTATCACCTTTACATTTTATTACCTTTACACTATCTCACATTTACACTTTATCACCTTACCTCTTTTTGTCGACAAATAACCCTTTAGACATTTAAGAAATGATTCCGATTCAGTCGGTGCCGTTCAAGTAACCCCTGGTGTTAACATAACTGGTATAGTTTGAATGAAATAGGCTTTTTTGTGTTAATAAAGTCATCATGTCAAAAAACGGCGTCCCGTACGCAAGCTGTGTTCTTAAAAAACGTAGTTAAAAAAAAATTATTTTACGTTAATCCGGAATGTGTTCCAATTAGAGTATAGGATAACGAGGTAAATTATAGGTTGATCATACTTGAGCCCATCGAAACCGTGCGACTTGAACGAGGTGACTTTGCCAATTGTTGATACCGATCGCTAAAATGAACTTTTTTTAAACTTTGTATATTTAAATTTGACACGTTCGATACAGGCCGTTTTAGAATTATCTAAATCGAACTCGGCATGGGCCGTGATGAATTAAGTACGGTTTTCGAAGTCTGATTATCTTTCTGGCACTTTTTTGTTGGATGTTCGTAAAATGATGCAAAGTGGAATTTTAAACGTAATGGTCATTTTTTCGACAAACCTGCTCTAGATTTATCCTGAAAATTTGCGTTCTAGAAATATGTTTTTACAAAGCATTCTCTCAAAATGTTATTTTTATAAATGCTAAGAGAATTTTTTTAATTAATAAAATTTTTGTTGATTTTTATAAATTTGTCATTATTATTTATTTATATTTTGTCGTTTGTAGGTTTGACAAACAACCAAGAAAATGAGTCGGAAAGTTTCTCAGTTGTTGTTAGACTAGCAACTGTTCTAGATTTTTTTTTTGAAAAATGATGTTCTAGAAATCTATGTTTACAAAAAATGAAAATATGTTCTAGATTTTTAGGGTAGTTTCCCCAATTTTTTTTTTTTTTGACCAAACAATAACCATTTTTGACCCAAAATTGACCCTGTATGAAATTTTCAGGAAATTCGATTTTCCGCTCTAATTTTAGGTTTAGTAGGTTATTTTTCCTCAAAAAGATTCATTTTCATCAAAATGATTACATTCTACCTTATTGGCTGAAATTGGTTTATCGAGCCCGTTAAATTCCGAGCTTGTCCCATTTCCCATTAAGCGATGGGTATTTTTATCTCAATTTTCTAATTTTGAAAATTTTCGTGTAGGCTGTTCGTGTCAAAATTTCTTCTTTCGGCCGTCGATTCTCTATTTTTTTTTGTCTCTTAGGCTATTTGTGTATTTTTGTTTTCTGCACGGAATTTTTTTCTCTTCGCTGTTCCAAAAAAAATAATTTTTTTTCGATTGTCAATTGTGCACGCCGAAAAAAAAAGATGTGAGTATTACTCCGATGGGAGAGAGAAAAAAAATCGCGGGGCAGATAGAGAAAGAGAGCGAGCGAGATGTAGAAAGTGAGAGGGGGAGGGAGAGTTGTTCGTATAGTTCGTAATTACGACAAGATGGGGAGAAAAGTAGAGTGGAGTTGAGGGTGGTTTTGCTGCTCCACCAAAAAAAAACGAAAAAAAACGCACCAGATCACAGAATGCAAAAAAAAGAATAGAAATGGTGGTGGTGTAACATACACAGCAAAAAAAAGAACGCGCGCGTGATCGCCACACAACTTTTTATTCTATTTTTACTCTGCCATTTGTCGACTCACAATTTACAAGCGAGGAGCGATTTTTTTTTTGGATGATCCGCTATTTGGGACTCTGAGGGGCCACTTGCCCAAAATGGCGTATGACACCACACATACACACACCCACTCAGCTCCGCCGCCACCACCACATCCATATGAGCATTTGCGCACAAAATGTACAGCTTTTTTTCTTTTGCTTTTTTTTTAAACACCAACACTCTACGCATTTGGCGAAACGATTTACTACACCAGACACGGCGACCCAACCCTCCAGCAACCTCCACTACCGCATGACAAAGACGCACCAGAAGCACCCCGAAGAGACCAGAATGCGCGTTATGAAATACGAATCGCCCTTTCATAGTAAAATGGAAACATGACCGACAGGCGCATCACCAATTTATACATTTATGATACATACCGAAGTTTCAATGTCAAGGTTGCATCATAGGAAATTTGGGACATGGTGTTTTCTATTATCATACATTTTTAATACAATTATTCCGTTATCTTGTAGAACTTTGAAACAAGAAAAATTTTCCTAAGACGCCTACGTACTCCTCAACATAAAATTATATTTTTACCTAGTATTGTATGTTTTTATGAATCTTACATAGTAGTTCGTTTTCACAACGTTTTGTTTTCTAATAACCGAAAAAAACTCCACGACGTGAGGCCACGTTTTTTTACCTGAATAACTTGCAATAACTCCCTGTGCACTTATTTGGACAATTTTTTTCTTCAATCAAAAAGTGCACAAGTAATTGTTCAAGGTGAACACTGACGCCTGAAAATTTCCAAATATCGTCGAAATAATTTAATGTTTTTCAATCAATAGTGGTTCATTTTGGCAATGTTGCAGAAATGAAGGTCCGCATATTTATTAGGATAAAAAATCCATCGTTGTTTCAAATACTTTGCTGGTGATTTTTTTTTACAATTTTTGTACTTCCCAGGGAAGTGTTCCATATGTTTTCCCCATGAACACCCATATATCTAAACCAATTTCGGGAATACACCTCAATATAAGACTCGTCAGTGTACCAAAGCCGATTCATAAAATATTATCCACAATTCATAATTTGCCGCCATTTTAATCTACAAATTTTGTTTGCCTCATTTAAGGCCACATTTGGGTTAATAAAATGACCAGAAAAACCTACCACTGTTGAAAGTCAACTCAATTTTTAAAATGGGCAAAATTATTAAAATGATGTTAGTTCGTCTTGATCCATACGGAGTTTTTTCATACTGGTTTGGCACGTTCGACATAGAAATAAGTGCTTTTGGCGTTAGAGGGCAAAAAACAGTCCCATGTGAGCTGATGCCTATGGAAGCGGGTTGTAATTGAAAGTATGTGAAATCCATTACTTTTTTTTTAGAATACTGATAGATGCCAGTGCATCTATGAACGCAAAACCCACTACAGTCAGGTCATTCTAGATGTGCATTTTCGATTTCCGAAAAACGTGCACATCTAGAGAGACATGCACATCTAGAGGGACATGCACATCTAAAGGGACATTGCTCGTCGTACACACGGACAATTTGACCGTTTTTCTAGAAGAGTTNCTAAACTCGATACAACTATTTTTGTAGATTCCAAATTAGCATTTTTGTGATAATACGTTTGAGCACGTTTTTTATTTAAAATTTATATAAATACACATTTTCAATAACCGGCAAACGGTCAATTTTTTCCATATTTTCCTTCATTTTTTTTTTATTGTCATTCTTCCAATCTTTGACCAAGGCGCACATCTAGAGGTATTTACAAATTTTCGTATAAAACGCACATCTAGAGGGACATGCACGTCTAAAGAGCGCACATCTAGAAGGACCTGACTGTATACCGTATGCACTTTACATATTTGTAATTGACTAGCAAGCGATGCCAAGGGTTGCGTTTTTCTTATTAATCTACCTAGATATGTTTTAATTGTTTATTATTAATTTTTTGACATTGCTTATCATTACGATCCAACGGTAAAAAAAAAAGAAAAAAATGTTTTAAAACATCCATTTTGTGAAATAATTAATTCGTCCAAAGGGGCTGATTTTGGCATTGTGCCAAGATGCCCTGAATAAAAGTCATGTGAATGAGACACTAAATGCTGCTATCCTCACAATGTCCCCGTGCCAATCGCGGTTGTAAAGTGGGGTATAAGTCTTTGTCCATCTTATTTTCCTTTAATTCATCATTTTATTTATAAAAAAACATAATAGCTAAGATTGATGTCACCATTGCTTGGTAAAATTTCAATTTTGAAAAAAAATGGAGTACGAACGCCAGCAAACGCAATAAATCATTTAAAAATGTTTTTTCTGATTTTTTACTCTCGATTTGCATCTTTGTTTTGCCAAACAATGGGTTATTTTCATCCTTAGACAAGAACTTGACACGAACATTTTTCCGCCACAGTATCATAAATACTGTTTATGATAAACACATAACTAGTATGTTGCAACTGATAAACTACCCACATAAAGCGTCCACTTTTGACCCCAGCTAAGCCGTGTCTATTAATTCCAGTTCGTCATGAAATTGCCAAATTTTGCAAATTCATATTAAAACGTAAGTTGGAGACCTTTTATGAAAGGCAGGCAGGACAATATAAAGAACGGAAAGCGCGATTGTAAAGAATTAGTAAATTTTTAAAAATAATGGAAACAAATTGAAAATTCTAAAAATTTCTAAATATCTGTGCGGATTTCAAGGTCACAAAGCGTTGATATTTGCTCATTTTTCCTTTATTTAAGAATGGACCAAATATTATACTATCTATAATTTGAAAAAAATGTGTGGGAGCACATTGGTTTTGAAATTTTGATTTTATTTAACTTTATGGCTCGTGGCCCACGAGTCGTGGGAGCAAAAGTTATGGATCATAACTTATGATTCATAAGTTGTGATTCATAACGTATGGTGCCCAAAATAATCAAATATGACATATACTTAGTATATTATACTCGTAAAGAAGTAATGGAATTGATGTTTTGGAATCTCTTTTATACCGTGTTCACGATGAAAATTATCAAAACAAAGGTACGGGCCCGTCCTTAAGGATCTTAAGGCCCTTAACCTAACTGTTTTGCCAGAATACATTTCACACAGGGTATCCAACTTCGTTAAAAATGGTTTAGCTAAAATGAACGCGAGTAAGAACGTAAGTCTAATTTAAAACCTTTTCAATTTAAATTAGTATTGATTTGAAAGAAGTGAAAAACGAAAATAGATAGGGTGTGATCACGGGCCTGAAGTTTGGTGTTAACAATTCAAGTTTTAAAATTTTGGTGATCGTAAATTTGTTGTCAAAAAAGTTGGTGTTAATTTTATGTATTAAAAAATCTCAAATTTTCGAGAGAAAAATCAATAAAAGTTGACACTTTTTCTACTAATGAACCACCTAACCACTTAAAGGTCAAAAAACGTCACAAAAAGTATTAAAATGAGTATCAAATAAAAAACATACTACATCCCTAAAACGGGAGATAATTGAAGGGCTAATTTGTTTCTGGAAAAGGTTTCAGATAACTAGTTGCTACGATTATTTTAACTCATGCGCCCCCTTTTTATCCCCTTCTTGGGCCTGAGAGTGCCATATGGCACTATCTCACGCATAATTTGTGTGTGTTGCGCTCAGTTTAACCATACTGAAAAATACGAAAACGACATCAATTTTATTCATTAATTAATAAAAAAAATGATGAAAGCAGTGCAAATGGCACTGCCGCGGACGCAGGAGTTAAGGTTTCTATTAAATGTTAGCATTGCTGAGATCCTCAAAAACGTGGCTATTTGACTGTAGACACCCTAAAAAATGAAAAGTAGAGCTTTTGCCCGCGTCCCATTTGTGCTCACGAGAAAATGAAACAAGAAAAAACAATACAACAGACCGAACCAAGATAAAATCCAGGAGTCAGAGTCGACCTCGCCACGCTTACATGAGACCGCGTCTTACCATATGACATCATCTTTCACTTGAAATTTATATATTTTCAGTTTGACTTTTCAATTTTAATACAAAAAAAATAATTTTTATCTAAAATGTCAACATCCAATCAAATGGGTAAGAGATACAAGCAAACAAAGATATTTAAGAGAAAAAAAAACGTTTAAAAATATAATTTGGCCACTTTTTTCCTCCTTGTACCGATTGTCCGCCATAATATAGGAAGACGAAGAGTCAGTTCCAAGGTCTTACATTTTGCGGTCATATCATGTCTAACGATTCACATTTCTAAATTGTGATCCAAATTTTATTAGTTCTTTGGAATTATTAGACATAAACTCGTCGATGTGGTGGTGATAAAAATGGCTTTCTATCTCAAGCAATCGAGACCCTACGCCTATTTTAAAACTGGTTTTAGTGCCACCGGCACCAAAAGAAGAAGATCACGAACCCGCGAAAAAAAGAGGCCGAACAGAAGAAAAATCACAGGTAATTGATGAATCTAAACATGCCGGTTAGATATGCCATTTGATTCAACACGCACAGTGATACACGGTTATACTAGTCGTACCGTATGATTCGTGCAGTTCTGAAACCCGAATGCACTGTCAGTCTGCAATCCTGATGCACTGACTGGCACCGGCGCCCCTAATGGGCACCACCGGAAAATGGGGAATGCTGAAATGCGATTATTCGTATTTTTTTTACGTTTTATTTGACTTTCAATGAACGTGAGTTTTTCGCGAACTTTTACGCCAGACTTCACACTGTAAATCAACTTTGTGCAATTTCGAGAATTCAGGGTTTTTCATGATTAAACCGACGTGAAAGTGTAAAAAGGTGCGATTCTTTGTTTTATAGGCGGGGGTNAGAATGCTGAAATGCGATTATTCGTATTTTTTTTTACGTTTTATTTGACTTTCAATGAACGTGAGTTTTTCGCGAACTTTTCCGCCAGACTTCACACTGTGAATCAACTTTGTGCAATTTCGACAATTCAGGGTTTTTCATGATTAAACCGACGTGAAAGTGTAAAAAGGTGCGATTCCTTGTTTTATAGGCGGTATTATATTTTAACATGTCCGTACACTGTGTACCCCCCTATTGAGACAAATCGATAGTTTTAATAATATTGCGAGACAGACGCGAACCAAGCAAAAGTGTCCGGTACTAATATCAATTTCTCGTTCAGACGCCAACAACAAATAGAGGCACTGATACTCATAATGACCGATTTGCCGCCAACCTTAGAAAATCGTTAATTTTTTAATGTAGTGCAAAATCCATGAAGCAGCACCGGTCTAAATATTTTCTCGCTCCTTAACTCCCAAGGGTCAACGAAGGCTGGGGCGTTATAGAAGATTACTTATAACTTATAAGTTAATTATCGCATACGAGCGGTATCATCGGATTCAAAGAGATCTTAGATGTATACGTAACGTTAGGCACCGCGGTTTCTCGCAAAACTTCTTTCGCAGAAAAAGTAAGTTAGCGTCTTTCACAGAAAAAAAGCAAACAAATGAATTTTTAACATAATAATAATAGGATACATCCATAAGTGCTTTTTGAAAGCATGGGTCTTTTACCAAAAAATTCAGCAGCTAGTCCTACGTATAATTCTCAAGCAGTGTTCATTTTATTATCCTCGTAGGACATTTTGGAAAAGATTTCCCGTCACTGCTCCTGTACCGTGTGTTTGGACATTCCGCCGGTTGCTCTCTACCAATGCAAAAATGGATTGGCCGGATTAAAAAAAAACTAGAGATAGACTGCTCAAAATTGTATGCTCAATAATGTGATTGGTTGTTGAATGTTTTTTAATCCGTCATTTTTACCCATCTTATGTGTTACACGTGTCTGAATCATCTTCTGGCTGATTCGCGATTGAAGGATGAAAACGCCACGTGCCCAAATTGCCGTTGTGATATTAGTCTAGATCGCTGCGTTCGAAATCTGGCTGCTGAAAAGGCCGTTGGAGAGCTGCCAACAGAATGCTTATTCTGCAAAGAGTTTGTCAATCGATCGGAAATTGAAGGTCACGAACGTCACCAATGTAAAGAACGGTGCGTGTATGCCTATTTTAGGTTGTTTTTTGTGCTCCCCATAATGTGAAATTGTTTCACTCACTACACAGTTTAATTTAAGGGATTTCGAGAAAAAACAATCCAGTAAGGTGTTAAATGTTACGGAGCAATAAAATTAAAAAAAAATGCTGTATTTTCAGACTTTTCGACCAAATGGTCGTTTTTAGGTATAAATAAAAAATATGTTCAACTTTTTTTAATGCAGTCCCTACCTTAGGTAGTTAACTAGTAGTTAACGGGTATCTTGAAATTTGAAAATCGTACCCGTTAACTAGGTAAATTACCAACTAGGTAGTATACCCTACTAGGTGTTATACGGTATAATATTATACGGTATAATACGGTATAATTTATACCCTACAAGGTAATATACCCGTTAACTAGGTACCCGTTAATAAGGTAGGGACTGTACTTAAACTAAAAGCCAATGAACGCCTAATTATTTTCAATGTTTAAAGATAAAAGTTGACCACTTCATTTGCCTTCACGGCGTCGCTCAAAATGTGATAAAATTATTTGTATCAACAGCCCGCACGGGGCGCGAGTAGCAGCCCACGGGAGTTAAAGACTTTAACTTAAAGTAACATAAAAACCCAATTCTGCTTAAACGAAAACTAGTTTATTTCTTATGGATATAACCTACGCCTTATCTGCTTAAAGTAACACTTTTTCATTTTGGTCTTTTTTCAAACAGATCGCAACATATCATTAAAAATTTTAATTATTTGTTTAATAAAATATTTTCTCGTATTTTTTTTTAATATTTTAAGACAAAAAGCCAAGCACAGTTTGGTAACAAAAATTTAATTAAGGCCATCTTCATGTCGATTTTATTGGGCTGGATGTTTGTGGCGGGGTCCCGTGCGCCAAGTTGAGATTCACAGCGGGGCTTGTAAATTTAGATACTCGACATGTGACTCCGTAAAAGAAATGATTGAAAAAACAATCGACTCTCAAAATCATGTATCACGGGTCAAAGACAATATTCTAAACCTGTTTTCAATGGACCAAGTTTCTTACTTAGGTAATCACATTAAATAATATTGTGAAATAATTAATAGTCCCATGAAATGGCAGCATAACAATACCCGTAACGGCTAACCCGTTATGTGACAAGCCCACTTTTCGCGCCTCCAAGAGAGTTTGTACTAATTGCGATGAATTATAAAAGTCAAGCCCGGAATACAGTCCTATCGCTTTTTTCTTTACAGCCTTTTTCTTGACAAAAACCCCCGTTTCTTGACAGATTTTGGCCCGATGAGTCATGATGACGCGTGCAAGTGGGCTATTTCTGCCCTTAATTGCGAAAATGTTCCCATATCTTGACACATTTTAGGCCCTATGAGTCATGCAAAAGTGTCAATAAAAAGGGGACAGGACTGTATCCGAATTCGGAAACGAACTGAAATTCCTAGACCTCACTTATGTGGTGCCACTATCACTTAATGGATCCACTTGGCTGGCATTTCACTTTTTTCATCACACTGTACTTTGTTTATTTGTAGATTTTCAACTGCGCTCATACCGTACGGACGATTATATTTCTCGTCTTTATTTTGAATCCTCCCGAATTCGCCACGTTAATGACGAGTGGCAACTTAAATGTTCGATTAGCTGCTCTGATTCGTCCCCTTCCAATCCAACCCTTCACCTCAAACGAACCATTTCTTTTCAACTCGTCATGAAAACACGACCTCACTTTCCCAAAGATGTGCACTTTTTAGTGGCCCGAGCGCCCGGAAGTGATTTTCAAATCGAGCACGTAACCTACCTCCATCGCTTCTGCCCCGAAGTAGGCTGTCAAAATTGAAATTATAGGGGGACTTTAAACTGATGGAATATTTTCTACTCTCAATTTTTTTTTAACGGAACTTGTTCGTACAGTCTCAAAATTTTAACGCCCAAATTAAATAAATCGACAATACTGGCACCGTCTGAATCCGTCTCTTTTCTTTTGTGGCGAAAGGTTAATCCGCCGAAATTTCTCCATTTCTGACCAATGCCAGAGCTCAAAAGGGGAAAATTTCGGCGAATTAACCTTTCGCCATAAAAGACAAGAGACCGATTCAGACGGTGCCACAATATTGTATCTGTTTCCCTGCCATTGGTCCCTATTATGCATTTTTTCTCGCCAAAACGGCCATTTAATTAACTTCGGCCAATGAAGGTCATATTTTTTTTAAACCTTCAAAAGCTAGAGCTATAACCTTCAAAAGCTAGAGATTCTAGAGCTCACTACATATATTTTGAGAATTGTATTTTTCCAAAGTTTCTTACTAAATTAATTAATTTTTGAAATTAATTAAAGGATCATTTTGGCGAGAAAAAATTGCATAATAGGGACCAATGACATGGAATCACGTATAATACAAAGAAATAAAATTTATCAATACCATCCAAATTTTTGTGATGTATAAGAAGGCCTGAAAGTTAAACCAGTTTTCCCAATAATATTTTAAAAGTAGGTGTGACAGGGCCGCTTTAATTTTGTCAGCCTCGCCAAAGCCCAAGAATCGCCGATTTTCCATCTACCTCTAACCTCTCCGGCCGAGGTGAATCGATTTATTGCCTCGAAATTTGTCCATTTGCGCTGCTACTTTTTCGAAATGAATCAAGACCACTCACGTCGATCGCGCGATCCAAGAGCTCCTTGGTGATTTACCTCTTGTTCTCTGTTAACCAGATTTCTCTCATTTAGTTTCACAATAAAAAAATACTTTCAAATAACTATTTATTTACCTTTATCAAGCTATTTAATACAACGTAGTATTTTTTTCTCATTTTATTTCGTGTTTTTCAGCTTGAAATATTAGAAGGTTCATAAATTATGAATCATAATATGAACCCACTTCAGCTTGTTTGAGAAAACTTTTTTAAGCACTACCCGAAATCGCAGAAACAGGAAAACGCAGAAACTGGAAAACGCAGAAAAATTTC
This sequence comes from Oikopleura albicans, assembly GCA_004367875.1. NCBI lineage: Eukaryota > Metazoa > Chordata > Appendicularia > Copelata > Oikopleuridae > Oikopleura > Oikopleura albicans. The sequence goes on from SCLG01000069.1 coordinate 466,703, forward strand.
TGAGTTTTCCAGTTTCTGCGTTTTCCGACTTGAGAAGTCCCGGAAAACGCCAAAACCGGAAAACACAGACAATTCTTAAATCGTCGTTTATTGATATTTAACAGTTATTATTTTTTTACTACGTTTTTAGTACGAGATTTGAAAGAATCGATTGAATAAAAATTTTCTGCGTTTTCCGGTTTCTGCGTTTTCGGGTAGTGCCCTTTTTTAAGAACCTCTAATTTTTTTCCGGGTCAAACTTCAACCGGTGTGTAGTAGACTATATACTTCTTTAACTGTTAAAAGCGTATGGACCGGTTTTAATCCGAATACTACACAATTATGAGATATAAATTTACAAACAAGAAGTTTCAATTGTTAAATAATTTTATTGAAAAGTTGCGGCATAATGCATTTAACATCATATGTTATCCTCTTTCGTTGCCATAGATGGCGACGTTGAGCGTTTTTGTTTATCGGGCACCATCTACCGGCGGCAAGTTTTATATGAATGTTAATTGCAACGAAATGTGCCGAAGCATTGAAGAATGATCATGAGAATCAATTGATGTTTTGCTCAGTAAATATGTTTTCAGGGCACTTTTTAGAATGAGTAGAAATTTTTCAATCCGTCTTGCTCGTCACATGAATCGTTTTTTGGGGGGTTTTCCAACGCGGTGACAAAGTTTTCTTCAATTTTGGCCCAATTGACCACGGGCCACAGGTGATTAATGAAATCGGAAATTGACTTGTACTGGTGCCAGTAGGCGATAAATCCGATGTCAAGGGTCCAAATTGGAGTATAACCAAGAGTTTCGTGTTGGTTAACGTTGGTTAAAGTTTTCCCGCATGTCAACTGATTTATAATGTTAAAAATTTAAACTCAAAGTACGAATACAATAATTATCTGCTAATCTGATAATTTATCAACTACAATGTAGGATAAACCCGTGGAACACGAAATTTAAACGGAAATGTGACAGGAAAAAACTAAGGTACTACACGCTTAGTCGCTAAAGAGCATTGCTTGCGTCTCATAGGCCTTTGACAGTAAAAATTCCCTCTACCGGCAAAACGTGTGTATTGTTTTTTTACAATTTTGTGACCTACGGGTCGAACTGCGTCACAAAAGAGATTGTGAGAGCTTCTAATAAAATATACACAAAAAAATGGAATTTAAGTCGAAAAAATACAAAAGGAAAAACGGAAGTGTAATTTACTTCTATATATTATTGCAATTTGAACGGACATCATCCATATCGGCAATTTTAAAGGTGGTAGGGCAATGGCCCATTTGTTGAATTTATTAGACACGGCCTCATGGTTAAAATGACTCATTGCCAATAAATTCAACTAATTATTAAAACCTGGCAAATAATTTTCGAATTTCAGAACTAAAGTTAATTGTTAGGGACGGGCCGTCTCAGACGGTCTCGTCAAGGCTTGATACTACATAATATGTAAATTTCATCGAAACTAAATTAGAGACTAAGTAAACACTACTGTAATCGACAAAAATTAATACAATTTACCAAAAACATTAATAAAGTTATTAAATTAAACACTAAGCCTGACGGAAGGCGGTTGCCACACGTAGTTTTTTTCCGTCCCAAGCCAAAAAGGCAAATCCACATCCGCCCAGAACGTGCTCGGCTTTTTCAGCAAACTCTTTTTGGAAGGCTTCAACTGTTCCAAAGTCCTTGATAAGTTGCTTTTGAACTTTTTCGAGGGGCATTCCACCACCACCAAGTTTTTTGGGCGCTAAGCAAGGCCAGTGTTGGCAAAGGTTGATATGTCCAGCACCATTATAATTGATTTCATGAACAACTATAAAAAGCATATTTTGTCGCGAAACCCATACTGTATGGGCCATACATTTTGAATATAAGGAAAAATAAGGTACAGCCCGGATCCCTTATGGCCCATAAGTTATGGGCCGCCATGAGGGCTCCAAAAAGGCGGCCCATAAGGGATCCCGGACCCATAAGGGATCCCTGACCCATAAGGGCACATTGCCCTTTTTGTCCGAAAAAATTCATATTTTCTAATTTTATATTTTTTTTTGCTTGAAACCATTCGGTAAAAAAATCACTTATGGACGACTGTCTAAAAATTCAAAGAAATATAAACTGAAAAAATGCGACAAATAAGGGGCACTTATTCAAATCGAAAAAAATTGCAGCCCATAAGGGATCCGGGACTGCATATGAAGGTAAAACAAGTCCCGTTAGAGACCTACTTTTTAGTGCCTAATAATTTCAATTAGTTTCGGGATTCCAAAATCATATTGTCCACTCGGTTGCTCTCAAATTGGGTTTTAATTAAACTCAGAAATATCATTTAACAAGATTAGACAAAACTTCGAAAATTTTACGAAGTTGATCAGTTTTAAAAAATAATAATAAAATGATACTTACGGCTATTCATTTCGTCGACATCATTTCGTTTTTCGGCTTCCCTGAACTTTTTGAGAACGTTGTTATAACCATCAACGTATTCTTTGTGATACTTAATTAAAAATATATTAATTTAGTTATTATTATATTTGTTTTCAATTTTCGTCGTGTTTTGTGTTCGAATGACGTATTTTTTAACAATAGAGGATAAGGCCTGGATAAGGGATAGCCTAAGTAGCTAGCCGTACAAAACGAGTTTAAAGACTTACGTAAGCATGATGCTCCTCCAAAATATCACGTTTGATGGTTGGTTCAAGTTTCTTGTAGCTGTAGGGCAATTCTGGTAGAGTGACAAATCCATCTGCATCCGTTCCAGGCAATTCAGCAATTTGTTTGAAAATATTATAAATATGTGGATGTGGTCTGTTGGTCGTCACCTACATTAAGATGGTTAACAATCTTCTCCGAGCACATATACAGTTTAAACTACACGGCATAACCCGTTATGTTAACACCGCCAAACGTTAAAAACTGTTAACATAACGTAATTTAGTTCACTTAAATATTGCGGGGTAGGGCGTTTGGTTAAATAATTGAAAATCGAAGTTCATCAAATCCCAAAAAGTGTTAACATAACGGAATATTCTTAACATAACGGAATATTCTTAACATAACGGGCTTATTTGGGGGCCCTTATTTGGCAGTTAAGTCGGGCTATCGGGCACTAAGTTCGCAACTCAAAAAATCCCGCATTATACAAGCTAAATGCATTTATGGCTTTGTTTTTCACGATTTAACACGAAATTCATTCAAGACACTTCTGTGAAAAGAGTTCAAGATCACAGTCTTCGGCCGTGCACGGCCGTGTGCAGTTGTCGAAGATAGTTTTGGACGGTTTGGAAACCGTTTTTTTCTTCGAAAATGGTTCAAATGGAAGGGTGGCTAATAGAGTGAATTTACCTTGGCACGCTTATGGACATCAATATGTTTGACGAAACGCGCTCTTTCTAGCACGCTATCTTTGCTCATGTTCTCGGTGACATTTAAGTGCTCAATACCGACGATTTCGGAAATCTTTTCTTCAATTGCTGCAATATAGGCCTCCATTCTAAATAAAAGAACTTTTAGTAAACAAAAAATCGAAAAAAAAACAATCAAAAAAAGTGTGCAAAACAACGCAGTTCTAAACGTACGATTGATCAAAAATTAAAATATATTTGTTTCCGGCTTTATTAGCGTAATCCATATAAGTATTTCTATTTATTAAATAGTCAGACCGGAAACAAA
>SCLG01000069.1:492141-521648 GCA_004367875.1 Oikopleura albicans
CAATACTACCCCTGCTCTCAATTATTCTCATAACTTTCGTTTTTAGTCGGTATAACCAAATATTCACCGCCCCAATGTACCGCGGCGAATTTCCAATTTGGCTCGATGGTGAAATGCCCGAATATGAAGACGGTGCCGGAACCACCGTGGTCGGTCGATCTGAGGAGCACGGTGACTCTGTAGTTATCACGGCAGACGGCGGCAACAACGGGCAAGTTGTAACTACCCTATATTTCAAAGGTGACGAAATGCACCTGACTACCGTGTTGACCGAAAAAGGCGGCGTTACCGCTAGTAGGGTTTTTAAGCGCACCAATTGAAGCAAAAAAAAAACACAGAAAAAATATGTTATTTCCTGACAATAGGAAGGGTAACCGTTATGCACCAGGTGACGTTAAAGTGACAAACTAAAAATTAGTTTTAACCACAAACACACAACAAATAGACAACTTCGCCGCTTGTACAAAATTGGTGCATAAGGGTTAAACTACCTGTACAATGCCTGTCTGGGTCAGTTCACCTGTTTTGTCGCTAAAATCAAATGGGAGCTATCTGATCACACTATCTCGCCCTTTTCATTTCTGCCAGAATATCCCGACGAGATAATGGATCAGCTGGTGTACAAGAAGCAACTATGTCAACCGTTTTTTTTTCAAATTTAACTTATCATCTTTAACTCCCACCGAAAATGAGCAATTTTTATACAACTTCTTAAATAAGGTATTGCCAATACCGTATTGGTATACAGTATACCGTATACTGTTACAGTAGGCGAACCAATTTAATATAATATAAAAAATATAATGTTAAAAAATGCCATCATTCATACTGCGGGAACCCAAAAAAAAATATTTTTCCTACATGATTTAAGCTTTTTATTTGTAGAGATGGTTTTTAACCACTCAGTAGCGAATTTGTCACAGAAAAACAATGAACATTAATTTGGTACTGGTGTGGGTCGTCAGATAAGACCGAGTACTGTTATAAACCTACAAGCGAAATTTGCTCGGTGACACTTTTTTCCTCACACCAGTACCCCGTTCAGGCAGTAGGAGTTGAAGAGTGATATTCCGTTTTCCGCGAATATGAATCAAATAGGGACCGTTTTATGCGCACAAACGAGGCACTAAATTTTGTCATTTTCAACGAGACTCGCAAAACGTGATTTCTGAAATCGAATAAATCTTAGTCGGTTTTATTTGTTAAACGTGTGCGTATGAAACGGTCATCTTGATACATATTACTTTCAAGAAAACATGAAGTCACAGAGGTTGTACTAGTTGCATAGATTACTCTTTATTTCTGCTCATTTACGTTCACTTTTTTTGTTTTATATTTATTATTACTATATTTACTGTTAGAATTCTATTTTCGCAAGGTTATTGCAGCTGAACATAATTTTTAATGTTATTGCTTAAGTTTTACCTTAATTCTCTGTCATCGATTCATTTGCGGGAAGCTATAGACTATAATGCATACATAGCCTACATGTATAGTTTGAAGAACATTAAACTCGAGGTAAATTATCTAAAGTATAAAAGTGTCGTAATGTTTTTCATATTGAATCTTCTCACAAATATTTGTATGACAAAGAAATCATACCAAATTTCCCCCATATAGCCCTACTGATAAATTTCATATTTCAGGTTTTTAACTTTGGTAACAACGGAAGTGTCTAATAGATTACGGTACAACTTTTTGTGGTCGCTTATAGGGTAAATTATATTTTTCATTGAAAGGCACATTGTAAACCCTTTCCAAAAAACCCATAGAGTGTTAATCAACTGAACTCGAGGCTATGTGAGTCATAAAATTTATTTGTATGTCTAATTTAGACTACCGGTTGAGTTTCAAGAAAATCGGCCGAGCGTTTCTAGTATACAGTGTCAGCGCATTTTAAGATGATATAAAGACCAATTTTTCCCTTTTTATTTTGAACTGGGGTGCCCTCCTTTCTCCCCTCTTTATAAATGTGGCAGTTACAAAAAAAAGAGGAGAATTGGTCTTTATATCATCTTAAAATATGCCGACACGGTATACTAGAAACGCTCGGCCGATTTTCATGAAACTCTACCGGTAGCGTTGCTTTCGTTTGATTGACACGTTATGAAAAGTTTTTTCCCACCGTCCTCAGATCCCGAAAAATTGTACTTGGTTTTATGAGACACGCTGTATTTATATCAGGTCCCAAAATACTGCAGGTTTTCCAAAAATATTTATTTCCAGTTTACACGTACAAATTAATGTCAACGGTTAATTCATTATTCGTGCAGTTTTCACATTGTTTGTCTCAAATCATATAAGTGAAAAGCTTGTTTATTTTATGACCCACTGTGCCTGGAAAAGCAAACATGCCTGTATTCTGTTTGGCAAATAGATCGACAAAAATGATGCTCAAAACCACCTAACCACAATTTCACTCAAAAATTTATCTCTTCATTTTTTTCGTAATAAATATGTTTGCGTACATTTCGTGGTCATTACTTCTAGGCAAAATGTCCAAAGCCAAAAGGAAACTGTAAAATGCATGATTTCTAAAAAAAATATAATATACTTAGCCTACAAATATCCAATAATTATCGGTCAAAAGTCGGTTCAATAAAATAAAAACTAGAAATCAAAAAAGAAAATTTGCTGCTACAAATCTACATTTATTTTTATTTTGAAACAAAAAATAAATTATTTGGTACTGGCATGAGGAAAAAAGTGTCACCAAGCAAATTTCGCTTGTAGGTTAAAAGTTTTAACTTAAAACAGTACTCGGTCGTACCTATTGTACGACCCGCGTCGAGCTCGGTGACAAACTGACGATCCACACCAGTACATATTTTAATCGACAATATTTGACCGGTAGACTACCGGCGGTAGTTAACTCCCATGGGTCCCGGCTAGATTGCAACCCTTAGGGGTCCATTCGTCAAAATTTCGACGAAACGCCTTTGCGGCCATTTCAGACAGCATATTTGTCGGGAAACGGTTGTTTTTAGAGCAGTTTTACACGGAGATTCTGATAAACGCCATAAAAAGTTTGTCATAAACCTCCAGAAAGTTACAGGAAGATTTATAGACTAGCCCTGTAAAAAGGTCATCTTTTAAAATCGATATTTGGTGCGTTANAGAACCTGCTAGTTTTGAAAAAATAGTTTTTGGAAGAAAAGTTAATTGTGTTTTAGAAAAGAAGGGAAAGGTTTCACAATGAGCGAATCAAAGCCATTCTTTTCTAGAACACGTGACAAAGTTGAAAAACGAGAAAAACAAATTTTTGAAAAACGAATCAGAACAAAAAAGTTGCTCGAAGGAGCAACTACAAGTTTATCTTTTTTAAATTTTTTACAATTAAAAGAAAAATAAAAAATTGAAAAAAGATTTTTTGTAAAATCACAACATTATGACTGGTGGTGATGATGACCCCGAAACTGCAGCTGCGGAGAAGGGTAAAAGTAACCGTTTGGTTGGGAAAGTCTTACATGACATAATGGAATTGGCGGAATTGGATTGTTTGGCTCACCTTATCCAAGAGGATAAGGGTGAGTATTTTAATGCGCAATATGTACCTTTATCAGGGGAACCTACAAAAAGTACATCTGAAATTAAATCAGTCTTGATAAAGCCAAACTCGGATATGGATATTGTTGGATTTGGAAATTTGGCCCTGTCAACAGATGTGGAGGCCGATAACTTCGCCTTCTTTCTTGACATAGTACGACGATGGTCACCTACCAAGGTCAGTTCATATAATAAAAAATAGAAACATCGTAAAATAGGATATCAACTATATAGTGAAATCCCAAATGGAATACAAACAAAATTACAAATTACATAAAATCCTGATCAAAAATCGGATATACTGGTAACCAACAATTAGTGGAGTATCCATACAGAATTACGAAACATTAAGAAAATTATTAAGAAAATTATTACGACCAGTGGTTGAAAAAACATAAAGTGGAAAAAATTACACAAGCCCAACTACATAGTGGCGCTTTAGACAAAGACAAAATATTATTTTGGTCTGAGTCTCATAATAAAACTGCTTACATACAAAAACAAAAAATAAGAAGAGACAGAAATGAATTGGGCAGTAAAATGTGAAAAACAAAAAATGAAAAATTGCACTTAGGAGTTAAACATATAAAATACACGATTACAAATGAAAATAAACAAAAATAAATGAAAACACCCGAATAATCCTATTTATTCAGGTTGTGGCATCAGTATTAACCAAGGGTCGAGATAAAAATTACTTCACAATGGAAACGCTTGATAACTACAATCTGACATGGCCAACCAAATTGTTTCAAATTGAAGCGATGGCCAAAAACATCATAACGGATCAAGGTGATATAGGAGCGGCAGTCATCATGACTAATCCAAACTGGAACACCTTTAAAAATGCTGAAGTCAACAACATGACTCACATCAATAAAGACCCGCTCACCGGTAATAAAATAAATCATTTTATTAACATCAATACTAATTATATATAAAGAATTAAATACTAATAATTAGTATACAAAATAAATAATACACAATTCAACCACAGGTCATAAAATAAAATAATAAAAAATTGTTACGATCCACATATATATTCAAAACATAAAATAAAGACACATAATATCACCAAATTACACAAAAAAGGGGCGCTGCGCGGGGGGTACTTTTTGACACCACCAACACTCAAGGGCGCTACACTAATCGATCCCGACCAATCATATCACCGAACATACACAGCACATAAGCTATTATTTACAAAAAAAAAAAAATAACAAAAAATCGTGAAATACATATCTATAAAGACATCATTGAAAATAAAAATGACCAAAAGGTTAAAATAAAAAACATCACTAAAATATCTATTTAGGATGGAAAGTCAAAACGGTGCTCCACGGAGAAATACACCATACCGAACTTGACAAAAACGTACAAAGTAAACGAAAGAGCCTGGACATCATTGATCGAATTTGTAATATGGAAGGTCTAAAAGAGATATGCGAGTGGGATAAACCAGTGGTCGAAGAAAAACAAAAACTTATAATAGCGGACCCATACGCTTACGGGGAAATGACGGACATTTGGAAGGAGGACGGAAAGAAACGAATCCTGGACAGAGAGTATCCCCATGAAATAAACATGATCAAAGTAGTGTTTATTAATAAGAAAGACATCCAGGACGCATGTCAGGACCCCAACATATGCAAAAACGATTGGGGTACAGGTGGGCTGTCCAAACATAAATTTAACCATTTTATCAACCCGTAGTAAAGAAACAAAACACGAAAATAAAAATTCGATAAGCCCAGAAAATCACCAACAAAATTATATTACTAATAAGTACAATTAGAACTATAAAAAAGGAACATATTAAAAGTGGTACAAAAACGAACAACAAATCATAAAATTGTTTAATACACCTTGAAATTGATTAGACAGCCTAAACACAGGCTGGGACAAGAACCGATTATTCAAGAAAGTACTGGAAGCTGGATTTGTAAGGGACCACAAGGAATCGTTATTAAACATGCATCGTCCGGACGGATTTACTAACTGGAAGGACAATCCGGGAATAATCAACCACTTGGTCGCTTTTTCATTATCATTTTCGATGGCGGAAACTTCACAAAACTTCCGGGGCATCACCATGGCAAATGAAACACGGTAAACATAAAATTACAATAAAAAATATCTAAAAAATCAAATCTAAAACAGTAAACGTTTTATTATTACATAATATATCAAATAATATATATATTACGATCGAAGTTACACATTATTAACCCGGATAGGGTCACAAAATTATTGTCGTCCTAAAAGAAAATCCGTATCTAACCGTGGACGATAAAACTGAGCTACATTTTTAACGTCGGGCTAGGCGTTTTTCTTCCTTCTAACTACCTGTAGTTGACCAGTTGTTAGTAAAAAGGGGAGCTCGAAAATAGATAGTGAAAGGAGGACTATACTCGAGTAATATATTAACATAATACAGCAAAACTAAAACCATCAAAAATTTATATAAACAATTATGGTGTTCAACACAAAAATGAGAAAAACGGTTCACCTCAAAATACTCACATTATTGATATACAAAATTACAATAAAATGGCAAAAATTAAAACAATTAAAACGTATCAATATTAATTGACAAATGAACCAAAATAGTCTAAAATTTGACAAAACATTCGAAATATGAAAAAGGAGTAAAAATAACCAATAAGAGGTCGAAAAATATAATAGAGAATAAAATTCACAAAAACAAATACTTCAAACGCTACATTACCGAATAGCAAATGAGTAAAAAAGTCGGACAAATAACGACCGTTGATTGGTTGAAAAATGCGAACAAAACCGAAAACCCGGAATATAGGGAGCGCTATATCCACGTAACGCACATAAACGAATCAAAAAACTTATAAAAACGAAATAATAATTATTACTATTTAGGTTTGTATTGGGACTAAATGCAGAAAGATCAATCGCTGCCATTGCGATTGACACGCTAGTCTGTTCGGATTTTGCCACAGACATAGAAGGAGAAATGGCGGTTTATGCGGAAGACCCGGATTGTTGGCAATCTTGGTACATGTCGGAAGTGGCTCAACGTTTTTTCCTAGCGATCATCGATCGGTCAGCCGATTTTATAGACAACGGATGTATCTTAACAGGCAGATTTTAAAATATACTCATACAAATGAAAATAAATAGAAACACTACGTGAAAAAGCATTAATGAAAACGAAAATAATAATAAATAATAAATTATAATAACAACGAATAATACCATTACAAAAATCACAATAAACTAAATTACTTATTAAAGCAAAATTCAACCACATGGTCACGATAATTATAATAATAAATTTATAAATCCAAAAAGGCAAAATCATGGAAAACTCGGAAAAAACAATCGAACTCACTCGAATGTTTAACACGGCCGAACACGCAAATCTGGGCACATCCAATCCTTACCACTTTGACCGTATTTGGGAAAGCATCGAGAAGAGAGGACTAGAACCATGGGTCGTAAAAAAGATGAGTTTCTTGAAAATGTTCATCACATCAAAATTCTCACCTACCATACCAATTGCCGAACGTCAAAAATGGGACGCAACCGCATTCCGTTTCCATGCATTTATTAAAAATGCAGTAAGTGCAATGCTGGGGGATTGGCGCAGACTCACACTAGAAGAGTTCATGCAACAATACCCCGCCACGATCCGTACTAAGCACATTGCGAAACGGGTCGCCAACAAACACCTGGACGCGGTAACATATTTAACCCAAGGTCAAACATCCGGACTTATCCCATCTGAAGTCAAAAAACAGGCGGCAGCGGCAATCAAAAAATTTATCGCCGCAGCCGAAATCTTGGGCGAATTTGAGTCATACCTGGAACAAGTCGAAGCCAAAAAGGAAAGAAGACAAAATAAATCAGACAAAACAAAACCGGACTTCGACGAAAAATTGGCAGCGGCAAAATTGGAAAACCAAATGTGGCACCGGAAACGAAAGGCAATGCAAGACATGATCGTCTTATTGTCATCGGATTCGCTCATTAGAAAAACTACAATCTGGACATTGGGCGAAAATATAATACCGGTCTCAGAAGGAGAAATTTTTATGCTCCGACGTTTGGCCTCTACAAAAGGATCGTTTCATAATAAAAACATATAAAATATGAATAAAACAGATTATGGTTAAAAAAGTAGTAAGATTTTAAAACGAAAAGGGGGAAAAACATCGAAATTAAGGAAATGGGCATTTCATATATTAAAAATACAGAAATCTGATTGGTTCACAAAATTAACAAAATAAAAAAGAGGGAAAACAGAGGGCGCTTACATACGAAATCAAAAATATAAATACAACCACTTGGTCTAAAAATAAAACAAAAATATATACATAAAATAAGACTGAAATTATTATGAATCATACAAGCTTTGTCAGATGCAAATTTCGACATAAAAAATTTCCTGGAGCGACTGTACCAATCACTGTCAATCAAGCTGAAAGGTGCGGTAGATTTCGACCGAATTCTAACGGACCAGATGTTAGAATCACAATCGCTACACCCGTTTTCACGTCTACAGGTGAACATGTCGGTATCAAAACTTAAACCAAGGGTCGATGTACAATTAGCAAAATGGTTCCCGAAAAAACATTTCCAATATGACGATTTAGCGACAAGAGTCCTAGGAGTCAACGTGACTCCTATGATCCAATGGGCAGAGAACTTAATGATGATTCGGAGGAATTATGGAGGGCACTTCATAAAGGCAGTTGGGACACTTTTATGTGAAACAAACTCACGCCAAAAAGAAGACGAAAAATCGTGGCAAATGCTCCAGAAAGTTAAGGAAGAGAAACAACAGTTTTTGTCGAAAGTATGGTTATGCAAAGAGGTTAACGCCGTGGGGTTAACATGTTTTAACAACCGAGAACCAGGAACCGAATTATGTTTACAACATATTGAAGAACGGAACACGAGAAAAAATCAACCACAGGTCGAACGAGTAATTAAAGACAAAAGAGGTTTCTGGATCGCAGCAAACGATACTAGTTATCGAATGACAATCGATAACATACCAACATCAGACAAAAATGATACAATTTTGGCGACACACCAAATTGAAAATCAAGATATTCAACCAAGGGTCGTAATTTGTGAAGAAGAAGCATATGAGTACCAAGAAATGCATACACTACCAGAAACATCGATTAAAGTCGAACGTGAAGCGGCTAAACAAGCATGGACAACATACTTGAAATTGATGGCGAAATTGGATCGCAAATTGGTACCAGTGCAACGCCCAACAAAACAATCGGTAGAAGAAATCCGCGAAGAACTCGAGACAAACGGATGTTTCCAACCACCCATGGAAACGTGGGAAAAAACATGCGAAAAAATCGCAAAATATTTGCGTGAAAACTTCTTGTTTAAGGTGGTTTATTAATTAAAATAAAATAATAAATACATATATATCACAAAATAAAAGGGAACAATATTACATAAGTGATGGTAAACCTAAACAAAAATTGTAAGAAAATCCTACCCAAAATACAAACTTTAAAATAAAACACAAAGTCAAAACATTAAAATATAATACACGAGATTACTGCCGCAAGCGGACCAAAGAAAAATATCTCAAAATTAATTGACCAATCAACGATAGGCAGAAGATTAAACTGAGCGAAAATAATACGGTCATAATTTAAAATGTAAAAATATTAATAAACTTACAAGGTGAAAAAACCGTCATTACAACAACTAGATGACGTTTTCCGGGCCTATATGAATGACACCGAAATAGCGATTAATGAACAAGGCTGGGTAAATACACCAATCCAAACACCAAATTGGTCGAAAATAATTAAAGTACAACCGGACGCAAAGGCAATTCCTGAATTCTTTGACCCGAAAAACGAACTAGCGAATCACATTTACCAAGGAGAAAGACCGGAATTACACATACCTACTGTGGGATTAGCATCGGGCAAAGTACTGAAATTCTGGAATGATGAAACAACCAAGGGTCGAAATATAACACCGAAGAATACAAAAGTGATCACATTGTCAGTAGACTATTTCTCACACCATCCAAAATCGTATGAGAATAGTTATGACAAAGAGACGGAAGTGGTGACCAGGGTCAAAAACCAGAACACATTATCGCACGCCGGAGTTTTTAAGACGGACAACAAGTTCATATTAAAAGAATTACCGGTAGACGTAAGCGACAGAGACTATCCACGCGAAATCTCTTGGGAAGAATTGAATAATGACCAAATGGTTGAAAATATGAAAAAGAAACACGGAATTGATACAAACCTCCCAATAGTTACGCTAATTGAAGAAACAATAACGGCAGCAACTATTAGGACATTCCGAATCGATTCATGCGATGGCCGAATTCGTGGTATGTTCCTGAAAAAGCCAAACCTCATATTGTCCGGCACGATCCAAAATGGACTACCGTTCGAAAAAATGGCTATTACAAAATTAGCCAATGTTTTAAACGACGCAGAAATTGTTTTAAGATAACAAATTAGTATAAATTCACAAAAAATAATAAAAAACAAAGTACAAAACCATTCAAAAGTGTAGAAAAATAAAATTTTAAAAATGAATAATACCAAAATTAAAACCACAACACTAAAAATCGAAAAATTTTACAAGAATATCGAAAAACACAATACAAAAACCAATTGACTCCCAAGCGTCACAAGTAACAAATAATCCGTAGACCCCATTTAGCCCAAAAACAAAACTGGACATGATTATAAAAAATTAAGACGAAAAAACATCAGTCCAAATACATATTAATATCTAAAACAAAAAACTAATATCTAAAACAAAAAACAGGCATTTCCTTGAACATCATGTTTATGAATGAGGTAGCGATGGGGCGGTGGATCCTAGCAGACAATCACTGGACTTGGGAAGTCCCAGAACTTTTTCTGAAAATGCCCTTAATGGATTTTTTGGTCTGCACACCGTCATTCCAAGACATGCGACAAGGACCAATGAAACCGATATACACAGAAATTGACAGCCCGATAACAATCATGTCAATTTCTACATCAACCCATCATGGTCGAACACCTTTTCCGGATGATCTCAAAAACTTCTGTGAAACAAACCGGACAAAAAACCCGGCAGCAAACCGAGCTAATTGGATGCGAGTCGCAGTTATCTCAAAAAAGCGATGGGCAAACGGAAAAACACCGATTGTAGAAAACCTGGTGCCAATTGTCCAAGTAATGCACCCGGTAATTGCAACACGAATCACCGATTTGGGGACACCTTACCTTAGAGAACATGAAACATATGGTCGAGGACATAGCCCATACACAGAGCAGGTCAAAACGTCGGAAAATGATTACGTAGAAGTAACTTACGACTACGGAAAAATTACTCACGATATGGTGTCAAGATTGGTACAAAGCCACATAATTCTTATATCAGATCGAAAACAAGCAGACTATAAACCACGGGTCGAATACTACGGAAAATTACCGACATATTGGAGAGAAGATAAATACGCACCAACATACGACCAAAAACATTTCTCAGTCATGACGGTCCCACTTGTACCACGCGAAGACAGGGTTTTTCCCAAAACGTCATTAGAAAAAATCGCGGTCTGCGCAATCAACATCTCGTCAGTAGTTGATAACGCGAAATCAAATACCAAAATGGTCGACACAAATTGTTCATTTTTCAGATTTTTTGAAATGGACACAAAAGCGGTAAAAACGACTGAATTTGATTACCCAATCGAAAATCAGGACAGGGTAGCGTGGATAGTCGAACCCAGTGGCACCAAAATCGATCATGTTGACATTGACGAAGTACACCATGCATCATGGAGACGAATAAACAAAATAGGAAAGTAATAAATATTATTAAAATAAACAAAATGAAATTACAAAACGAATGATGTCAAAAACATACTTAAAGAAAAAACAAAATAATAATAAAATCACATGACATGTAAGCTAGTTACAGAACAAGATTAACAAAATACATAAAATTAACAATTAACAAAAATTATAAAAACATCATACATACATAAAAACACATAATATTTATCTAAAATAGTGGCCAGGGACAATGGATTAATTTATCGGGAATCATTTCAACCGATCGCTTTACGGTTCAATTTGGACACATCCCGAGAGGAACAAGAAAAACTAATTAAAAACCAAATGGTCGAACAATCACGTAGATGGGACACAGAATTAAAAGAACCAAACGTCTACGAAACCGGAAATACAACCATCAGCACACCGGGGAAACTATCAGAACAGTCCAGAAGGTGGATTGCGGCAAGAAACACAGCGGCCGAAGCAATCAACGACATTAATTTTAATGATTACGACCAACTGGATGCACATATCTGGGACCCAATTAATGGACCGAATAGAAAATTAATTAGGGCACTAGATATTGTAAGGACAGTGTTTTTAAAAATAAAAATCAAAAAGTAAAACAAAAATAAAAATTAACAAGATTTACAAATTAATTAAAATTTTATAAAAAATTCAACAAAACGTTAAACAATAATAGAAAGTTAAAAACAAAGCAAAAAATGAAATCTAGAATAAAAATGACAAAATTTGAATACCATAAAGACTAGTAAAAAACAGAATCAAAATTTAACCCCCAAGGGCGGGAAATTTATAGAACACTAATATGACACAAAAAAGAAAACCACATATTAAAAACGCTATAACAAGCACACCGAAACAGCTGGTGGACGTGGTAATCAACGGTTTCGACATGACATACATGTTGACCCCGGCCCAAGCAAAAAATCTGGCATCAAAATTACGGGAATCGAACGAATTCGTGGGCATCAGTGATCGATTCGTAACAGCGGTCGAACAATACTGGGAAAAATCTCAGATCAAGTTATTATTCAGCGATGACAATTCATGGTTCACCCGCCCGATCGCTGATAATAACACATTAAACCAAAGGTCGCCTATTTGCAAATTAGTCCAAATTATGAAACAATTCCTATCCCGTACGATCATACAGAGAGTACCGGAATTCGAAAACAATACAAGATGGATGACAAATCGATACATTACCCCACGAAACCCCGTCAAAAATACAGTACCTACACCTTCAACGGGACCACTTCACGGACAGCCACAATTCATCCCAATCGATATTAATAATATTGCCACATCAATGCAAATGCTTAAAACCAACTTGGTCGAAAAAGAATTAGAAACAATACAAGAAAATAATGATGATACTTCGTCAAACAGTTCGGAATGCCCAGATCCCTCAGACGAAAGAAGCTCGGATTTAGAATTTGACGAAGACATCAAAATTATTGAAAACAAACACACGAAACAATAAATTACTGTTTAAATTAAACTGTATTAACCACGGGTCGAAATCACAATACATAAATAAATGATAAAAAATTCCATTCAAAAAATAACGCAGAGCAGGGTATCAGACTACAAAGTCTTAGTATTAAAAATTATGTCACGAAAAATCACCAAAAAATAAGAGGAACATGACCAAAAGGTTGAAATATTTCGATACACAAAATCTATCACCAAAACATTAATTTTCAATTAAAACAGACAGATCTTGAACAAAATCTTGATAACCACGCAGAATCGTTTCCAAATAATCACAATGATCAATCGTAAAATGCATCCCGCCACAGCACTCTATTTCGTAACTAAGCATGTCATCACGTATAATATCCACTTCGAGACGGTGCCAAAGGTCTCTAAAGTCTTCAGGAACCACGGGTTGTAAACCATACAAAACACGACGTAATCGACGAAATTCTCGACCCATAATAACGTAACGCGGAGCATCATTATTAAGTAAGGGTTGGTTAGCAAAACCCAGCGGGTGAGTCAAAAATCGAACTTCACCCTCCACGATACGTACCGAACGATTATGGATTACCATATTATGCGGCCCCACAGGCCAACGACCATGGCCAGCCAAAACTAAAAACACATATTAACCAAATAACATTCAAATATAAACAATCTTTACAAAATACATTCCTTGATTCCATAACGGCCATTTTTGGTTCTCGAAAAAAGCGACCGTTATGAGGTGAACGACCGTTATGGAAACAAGTCCCTCATGGGGTTAATTGGGAAAATTGAAATAGAATGAAAATTGAAATACAAATATAATAGGTAGTCTGTAACTAAAAATTACATGTTAGATAAAGCGGAATATAAGGGACTGTCAGCTGATATAATTAATATGCAATAGGGTTATCTTACCATTGGTTATCTTACTAAGATTGAGTTATCTTACCACGTGTTGGACCAAAACGTATAGTGATTTCCAATTATTATAATAAACACCTGGACGGGTTATCTTACCAAAAGTTGAGTTATCTTACCGCTGGTTAAGCGGTGATAAAAGTAGGATAACTCTTCAGGTGGTGTATCATAATAATAGACACGAACAAATAATGGGGACCATAATTAATTTTGTAATAATTTAAACCCTATTTTTCGCGAGAGCAACAAAAATAAAGGCAATCCTAGGTAGGCCTAGTGCGCGCTTCATGTATGAGGCCGATTGGGTCGAAAAACTGAATCCGAAAAGTGGCTCTGAGTTGCGACACATGGATAGGCCGGCTTTCCAACCTCACTTTTGAGTTACCCAAACCCGCGTCTATGATTATGTCGGCTCACCTACCGAGTAGGGATCAGGCATGGTAAAGTGGTGCTGGAAAGTCCGACGGTTGGCCGTACAGTGCTTAACGCACGACGAATTTTGGAAGTTACAATAGTAACTCATAGCAGAACTTTTCGTAATGATTTATGTGCCAGTCTTGTATAATAATGGTTAAATTCTAGTATTTGTATTGAAATGCTTTACTTTCAATACATTAATAAAAACGACCGTTATGAGATAATCATTTTTTAAAGGGAAAAGAGCAACCGTTATGGCCCATAACTTATGGGATAAACAGACGCAATGAAAACGCCCTTTATGGAATCAAGCACTGTAATTAATAAAAACAATAAAAATAATAAATAAATAATAAACATAAACCAGGGGTCGAAATAAATTATAAAACATATTCTATACAAAATAAGAAATTAATTAATAATAATATAAATTAAAATAACTAAAATAAATAATTAAAAACAGAATAAAAAGTTCAAAAATAAAATAATTTTAGTCAACCAGAATAATCAACCATATAAAATATAGCCCATAACAAAAAATCAGCTTTTCTAACGCCTCAAGGAAAAATACACTAATGAAAACATTATCACACAAGATTAAAATAATAACAAAACAAACACAATTATACCGGAAAAAATGTCACAAAACTACATAAATCAACAATTACTAATTCAGATATAGGGTACCGGCCTATTTAACGACTTTATGATAGTATATAATAAATACCATGTAAATTCCGTTCATTGAGTACACGACCATATGGTTGAACACGCCTCGCACGATTATGACGCAAACCTAAACAAAAGGTAAAAATACAATCTCTAATTCATAAAACGTACGATTATCCATATTAAAAAGATAGACGCTATAATCTTTTACAAATATATAATAGCTAAAATTAAAAAACTCAAGAACGCATCACGCGGTAGAATAATAATAGACATAACACCAAATTAACCTACTCAGGATGACGAATAAATCGCACAACGACTTTTTTGTCGAAAAATTGCCTAAACAAGCTGAGACAAGCACAATGATCGCTTATTAATACGTTTAAGCCCATCACTATTGGTCGATTCCTTATAAAAGTCACATGTTTAATTTTCAACAATTTTATTTATCGACGTAGAAGCTCACTCTACCTTCAGAGAGAGAGATTAAAACAAAAAATAAATTTTTTTGAAATTATGAAGCCAATTAAAGATAGAGATATTTTTGAATTGACCGAAAACGTAACAAATAACGACCCTTGGTTGAATATACAGAATGAATTAGACACTGTAGGAAAACAACTTTTTGAGACCGTAGAAAAAATTGTAAAATGGACTCCAACACCAAATTTGACACCGACGGCCATTAAACACACTCTGGAAGCAAATTTTGCAGAAATAGTGTGCTTCACGGATAAATTAGCCAAAATCAAGGCAAATTTTGGGGGTGTAGAAAACGAGTGGTCGGCACAAGAAAGCTGGATTCTTGACCTTGAGAAAAAGTGTTTGGAGTCGTTAGAAAAAAGTCATTTTCACCCCAAAATCGAAAAATTGAAAAAACAAATTAAAGATTATCAAGACTTACACACCACATGGGATGATAAACTAAAGGGACAAGAAAACAAAATTCAAGCATTAATAACTGAAAACACCGGATTATCACAAAAAGCAAGCACATATTTTTCACAACTCGAAAAATTGCGAGAAAACCACGGGTCGAAAAACAAAAACGATAATGCACGAAATGACACGGAACTTTTGAAAATCATCGATTTCCGACTAACACACTTAGAAAACGCTACAAAATGGCCTAATAATAACGAGAAATTGCCCGAAAAAGTGCACCAAATTGACGCACAGAATGACATACACGACGCACAAAAATTAGTCCTAAACACACAGGTTTTTTGAAAAATTTCGACATAAAATTTCGCTTGAATAACTATCTAATAATATAGGAAAAATATTATTATAGTGCTAATAAAATTCATAACAATTCAACCAAGGGTCGTAAAAAACAAATAATTTAGGGACCAAATACTGTATTACTACTACAATGGGCGTCACAATTTTTTGCAGAAAAAACAAGTGAAAACATAATCAATACTTGGAATTATTGGGCAGAAGAATGGAAAAATAAACATTCGGCCGAACATAATATTAACATGGAAATCGATGCAGCACTAATTATGAAACTTAATTTTGAAATTTACGAATGCTTTTTGAACCCAGCCAACCTTAGCGTATCACAAATCCTGAACGTCATTTTTTCACTACTACCTTTATTAAACTTTTATTTTGGACACAAATCCCAAATTTATACCAAAACCATGGATTTAGTTAACACACTTTTGAAAAACGATATCACAAATGGCGAAATTTTGGAAGCAATACAAATATGGCTCCCAAAATTTTGTAAGAATGAATTCAGAACCAACATGGTCGAACATATCACTAAACCACAAGGTCAAATTTTTAACACATGGCACAAAACAGTAGCAAAACAAAATTTTAGACCGGGTTTTGATTTTTTGGGATTAAACTTACACTTACCTACCAATACTGCAAAAAACCTTAAAAAATTCAACTGGCAAAAACCCAATTCTACACATTTGGAAATAGTAGAAAGAAATGTTTCAGATGACGAAATAAAAATCAAGGAACACAAAAAACGGGAAAACCCAGTTATGCGCTTCGTTAAAGACGCAAAATTTCTTAAAAAAGCTAGCGAGGAAGAACAATTAGAGGAAGCCAGATGGCGTACACGCCAATTATTAGCGGAAGACCTCTAAAAAACAAATAATCAACCTCTTGGTCATAAATTTGAATTGTCATCTGAAACACTTCTAGATATATTTCAACATTTACTCTAGATATAACTTCACATTGAGGAAAAAATCCCTAAAAAACTCTTCTTACCAATTTGACCCCCGGTCGCGAAAATTAAAAAATACGAAAATAATGAATTAACGCGAAAAACCTAATTTTAGTCAATATGAGTAACGCACGAGCATCATCAGCGATTACAGATGAAATGGACGAAATGTTTTTGACACTGACCCAAAAATCTGAAAACATGAATAACGAACAGCTGGGAAAAGCAACACGCGGATACATTTCGAAATACTGGCAAAAACGCTATAATAGCGTCCGAACCCGAGTCGAGGAACGAATGGTCCTAGTAACGGACAAACTCAACACAGTGTTAGGTAAAATAATTGGTATTAAAATAATTATAGCAAATACTACAATTTAATAATTATAATAAAAATAATTATTACTCAAATTATTAATAGTCGATAATTGATTACAATAGCATAATAAATAATGGAACATCAGAATATTAATTAAAATAGAATAATACTAATAGTAGAAAGTACAAAAGTAAAAATCAATTAATATTATATTAAAAATCAAAATACCGAATTTTAATAATAATTTAGAAGTCCTGGACGACCACACGGTTAAAATTGGAAATTTACAAGCACAAAACCCAACACAACCAAACAGACAAACAACAAACAACCCTACACTCAATTTTTCACCCATGCACGACCTAACACAATGGCCGGTCGTCGCCACACCGTTTAGCGTACCACACACAGTCTTTGTACCAACTGCACAAAACCCAAATACTTCATTACACATAAATGCACCACAAAACGGCCCTCGACATAATTAGATTTGTGAAATCTTTAACCAATAAGGTCGAAAAAATAATATACTCATTATTTCACGAAAACAAATCACCGAATAGTAGATAAGGATAAAATTACATAACACAAATGAATTTAACCAAGGGTCGTTTCGAAATAAAAATGTCAAAAATACATTAAAAATATATAAACTAACGAAACAAAAATGTTTAGACATGAATATACAATACCCTCCGGAACACAAAAATGACTTCTCGGAGGCAGATTGTCAAGAATTCTTGAAAATAGCGACAAAAGCGACGGAGGACAGAAAAAACATCGAACGAGAAGGCATAATAAGAGCATGCGACAAAGATGGTAACTTATGCGAAACGTGGACAGATGTCTACGACCTGGATGATAACGGCGCACCTAAAATCAAAAAAGGACCAAAAACACATAACCAATGGGTCGAATATACTGAATTTTTATTGAAATTAATGCAAGACATTTATGATAACAAACGTCAACCAGATTGGTCACTAATACGGTTTAGATATGAAAAAGATTTTCAAACAGGTATTTTTTCAAAATTTCTCTGGGTATGGCGTATATTTATTAAATATTTACCAAACGAAAAAACGCAGTATCAAGCATACCAGAACGTATATAACGGTATATCACTCTTTTCCAATATAGACCGTGTTAGTTGGGATACCCCCGTTAAATTTCGACCACGAATAGGCATTTCAACTAATAGTATAAAACACCCAAATAATCACAGAATCAAAAAACTTATGCACTGTAAAAATGACCCAGTGGTTTGTGGGATAAGAATTAACCCAATTGCTAATTACCCCGTGAGAGTTCCAACCAACAAAATTCAGAAAAAGTTTTTCGGAAAAAATAAATACGTGAAATTTATACAACCAAACAATAGGTCGAGTCTAAAACATAAAAAATTTGTAAACGAACAGTTAAGCAAATGGATAAAAACAGGGGCGGTCATACTAGTAGAACCGAAAAAAGTGCTAGTTAGCACGGCCATAACTGTCGCTGAAAAAGAAAACCCTGTAGATAAAACGATAACTTTAAGACAATGTAATGACGGCGGACTTTGGAAAGATATCCAAAGAGAAAAATTACCGTGTAAACTTGACGACATATTCCTAGTTTTAAAATACATACAAAAAGATGACCTCATGTTCAAATCGGATGATAAATCGGGTTTCCATCATCTACAACTGGACGATTTATCATCCGATTTCGCGACACAATTTTGGGCAGGCCAATATTTTAAATTCAAAGCAGCGGCCTTTGGGTTTTCGGTCGTACCCAGCCACTACCAACTACAAAATAGCGTGATTGTAAATTTCCTCAGACAGGCATACCAAGTACCGATTTTCTTATATCTAGACGACCGTTTGGTTATAATACGCAATAAAGACAAAAATATAACAGATAAAATGAAAAAAGGCGAAATTGTACCAAAACAGTATTTTTTAGCCATTATCGCCCAAATAGCAGCAGGAGGTTTTTTGTCACTACCAAAAAGTACATTTCTTCCAACAACAAAAATAGAATTCCTAGGTTTTATTTTAGACACAACAAACCAAACAATAGCCATACCAGAACCAAAATGGAAATTATTTCAGAATAAATTAAACGAGTTTCTAAAAGAAAAACACATCTCGCGAAAAAACCTAGAACGCTTAAGGGGCAGAATGTGTAGTTTTCTTACAGTGTTGCCCAACATGCAACTATACATAAGGGAAATTACACATGCCTTATCTACAGTGGAACTAGACGACCATTTGGTTGAAATTAAAAACGAATTAAAATTCGAATTAGAATTATGGCTAGAGGGACCTAAATTCATTTTTAAAATATGCAAAACCTGGGATTCAGCAAATACAGTAATTACGAAACCAATTAAGATTTACACAGATGCCAGCAATTTTGCATTAGGCATAGTAATTAAAGAATTTCAAATAAAAAATACAATTTATTTTCGGGAAAAACAAGCGTTATTACCGATACATATAAAGGAAGCCCTAGCCATATCGATCACACTGAAAAAATATCTACATAAATTTTATAACAAAAGGGTACACTTTTTATGCGACAACAAGGCCGTGGAACTAACATTTCACAAGGGAGCTAGAGACCGCCGCCTAAACGAAATCATAAGGGACATAAACCTAACAGCTGTTAGAAATGGTATTACAGCCACAATACAGTGGTGTAGTACTAAAGACCAATTAGCAGACGAACCGAGTAGGACATTAGACTGGAACGAGGAAAAATTTAACATGAACATTTTCTCTAAATTACAAAAATTTATAAACTTCGATATTACACTCGACCTACTCGCACAATTTGAAAATAAAGTAGTACCAAAATATATCGCAAAAGAAGCTGATAATAGAGCGTGGGACATAGACGCGTTGCAATTTTCTAAATGGGGCTCAAACAAAATTTTCGCGTTTCCACCAGTACCTATCGTAGATTTAATCGCAGAACGGTTAATAAAATTGGCAAAAAACAACCACTGGGTCATAATTTTTCATGTTTGGCGAACACTACCTTTCTGGGCGACCATTTCTGAAAACACTAAACTAATCAATTTAACGGACACATTCACTGAACCTATAACATTATTACCCACACGTGAATTAACAGAATATGGTTATTATAAATATCAAGATCGAGGACATAAAACCTACGCCCTAGTTCATTATATTTAGATTAAAATGACCCTATCTGAATCGGATATAGATGCACTGAAGCTCGTACAATTTTATATACAAAATTTCGATGAATTTGATCATACAATAGCGCGTGCACTAATGCCCCCACGATGGCAAAATATGATTAAAAATCCAGCTCAAACCTCAGACATCTATGATAAAATACAAACCTTACTAAACAGTAAATCACTAGACTTGATCAAAACTGAAGATATCACAAATTACACTTCTGACTAGAAAATTAATAATAACTTTACAACCACGGGTCGAACATAACAAATCAATATTAAAAACAAATTTTTAAAATTCAGAAAAATGGACACAGTCGAATTAGCAATGAGCCCAACATTTTACTACAAAATACACATATATAACGAGACCAAGCAATTTTTTCTAGAAGCCCTTAGAGAATTGCTTATTTGTGAAAACGATCTCACAATTCGAAAAAAGATCAAAGACTATCGTGATAGCATTTTGATAACAAAAACAACTAGAGTCAGTATTTTGAGAACGATGGCAAAATTCTCAAAAGTCAGAACAAAAAGAAATATTAACAAATATGTTCGCCAAAAACATGCGCAACATATCATACAAAAATTACACTGTGAATTAATCTAATACTGTTCGTAATAATTTTAACCACTTGGTCGCGCAAAATATCAAACAAGAAGAACTTAAAAAATTGTTAAAAAGTTTATTATAATTTAGACATGGGCATACAATTAGAAGCATCCATTTTTTATGTTTGGGAATTCCCAGATATTGATAAGTTCCTAAAATTACGACAATCCAAAATAGCCAGACAAGAATTATTTATACACTCAACCATTGCGGTCGCTCAATTTGATGACAAAATAAGAAGACTTAAAAATATGCATATTTCATTCACGGGCATCGAAAACGGCAAAATACTTCTTTTATCTGGCAAAAGTGTTTCAACCCTAACTTGGTTAAATGATCTTAAAACATGTTTCAAAGATATTTTACACGAAACAAAAACTAACCCCGTAGGACCATTACTAGATGATTTTCGGACAAAACGCCCTATATTATATTTTCGATTAATATCACATTTTACGGAATTAGCGGAAAACTATTTAGATCCAAAACACGACAACATATTATTGAAACATGTTGACATCATATTACTAATAGAACATCTGGTAACTAAACTGTATACATATATACTGATTTGTCGCGATTATAAACGAGAATGGATACGCACGAACAACAAAATTTTTAACAAAAAAGATCTTAATCCAAGACATTCAACAGCCAAAAAATCCCTGAAATTTCTATAAAAAAGTCAAAAAATCAATTTAACCACAGGTCGAAATAAACAAATAAAATAACCGATTATAAAGCAACAAACCAGCATAACCCAACAAAAAACAAGTATAAACCGAAAGGTCGAAATTTCCCACATCACTAATTAATTATCTTAGTAATAATAACTAGTTCATTTATTAAAATTAACAAACCTAAAATATCGTACAATTATTAGAAATGAATGAATTTGACTTGGAGCACCAAAAACAACTCATGGTCGCATACCAAAATGCGAACTGTAATACTTCGCAAAATGGAAATCGTGATCAAAAATTGGTCAAATCTATGATGCACCAAGTACAATTTCAACAAATCACAGCGGAACAAGCAGCTGAGGAGTTGGCACAATGTCCAAACTCACAATTATATGAAAGCAAGTTAGAAGATCTGGAATTATTTTCCGATGATGTAAAAGAGCTTAAAAAACGGGAAAAAGAAGAAAGGGTGCTAGAACTGGACATCAGACGAACATTGGAAGTCAAACGATCTATCAAGACACGATAAAAATTATTGAATAAATAAAAAATTATATTATAAAGTCATAATTAAACACCATTTATAAAATATAATAATACGATAATAATTCAAACAAAATAAAATAACATTATACATATTACAAATAAAAAACCGACATCAAAACGGTACAACGACCACATGGTTAAAATTTTCCCACAAAATTTATATCGTGAAAAGGACAAAAAAGACAAGGACGAGGAGCTTAATGATGAAGAAAAAGAATTGGATAATGACAAGGAGATCACAATGACATCAATAAAACAGGAAGTAGACAAACAGGCAGCAGTGCGTAGGCGACTAAATGCGGACAAAATAACCGCTGAAAAAAGAGTAAAGGATACCACGGAAGAAATGGAACGAATCCGAATCCAGATCGGATTAGCTTCGATCCGTTTTCATCCAACCCAAAAAGTGTGGATCAGAGAGACTAGGTCGGCCCCAGAGTCGGTTTTACAGTCAGATAAACCTGACGAAGCCGCGATGGGTAGAACTTTTGTAGAGAGAATGTGCACACCAGCAAAAATGGCTAGAATAGATTACGACCTTATGTTAAAATTTTTAGACGAATATATGCTATGTTTCGAAAAAGTAAATGATTTTATGTATGACGCTATACGTAACACTACTCTAGCCATGAGAAAAATGTCGACCACGGGGTTCACGAGAAAAATGTTATTGGACATGTGCGCGCCGCTCTTAAAAGACCAATATAAAAATGAACATAACTTACAAGTATTTCGAATCTTAGAATTACCAAAAGGTCAGGGTCTAAGGGCAGAATTAGAATTACCTGCGAAAGAAGCAGCTAGAAAAGAGGAACTTATTAGAACGGGAAAATTACCAGCGCTGGAAAAAGCGAAACGTATTTTAAAACAAGAAGAAATACGTAAAACGCTGAAAAGAGCGGGAATGCCAAATAATTTCCAACGAAATAGTTTTAACCAAGGGGTCGACAGACGAAATAACAGATATTTTTCGAGAAATAACTATCGGAATAATTACCGACATAACCGCTATTTTCAACCAAATAGGTCATCATTTCGAAACAATAGATACAACAATTATCGTGAAAACGGACATCGAGATAATTTTAGGGACACCAACCACAGAGACGGGAATGTAGGACAGAGAGACGGTTTCAGAACCGATAATTACAGGGGTAGATCATCCTATAGAGACAATAGGGACAACACACGAGATAATCATAACCGTACCGATAGATGGCCAGACCATAACCAAACCCCGCACTACTCATCAAGAGGACGGGTTTTTAAAAGTAATTATAGGGGCCAGCGTCGCACACGACAATAACATTTTCATGTGAATTCAACCAAGGGTCGTATAAAAATAACTTCAAACAATTTTACCAATTATTTAAATAATACTGTAAAAACCGAACCGATACGTATTACAAATTCCATTTTTTTATAGATGCCAAGACGCAAAAAAGTGTCAAGCGTTACACCACAAGCGGCAGAAATGCTTCGAATACTATTTGATTACGTCATGACTAAAGGGCGTGACAGTAAACCGGATCTGATAAAAAGAATGTTATTATTTGTTAGACGACGATCTACTGGTGACAAAAAATATAGCATAAAAATCGGACTGGAAAATGACGAAATATTTACAATGCATACATTTATTCCTATGATATCGGAACTTTTTTCTGTTAAAGCTGTATATGACTTACTAGAAGCAATTAATAGGGATATCACAGATGATCACCAGTTTTTCAATATCTTACCAGAGTAAAAATTTCTCGACCAACAAGGTCGAAAACGAATTATTCTAACCCTTTGTAATCAGTTTAACATTTTTACAAAATACTTTTAACCTCTTGGTCGTTAATTTTATATTATAGATGAAAATATCTGCACACGACAAACTAACAGCTAAATGTCGTAAAACATTTCGAAATTATTGTGCACAACTACAAGTCACCTGGGATAGAATCCAAGATGACCAAATTTTGGAATTCTTTAATACATGGTGCCAAACACGCGAAAATAAACTTAAAAATCAAGGGCGATGTTTAACACCGCCTAATATTAGCCAAATGTCAAATGCATTCATTCGAGTTTTAGACAGAGCAAAAATTTTATGTTTAGAACGAAAATCGTTAATTAAAAAAGCTACAAATATTCAAGGGGACCGGATAAGTAAAAAAGCTTTATATCAAATTAAAAAAGCGAACCACATCACGATGGAAAATGCCAAAATCATTTTTGATTTCTTATTTGAGAGCCCAAAAATGACTTACAAAAGTGCGGCAGTAGCATTTGCGTTAACAGTAACAACTGGGGGGCGCACTGGAGAGATTCTAAACATTTTTTGGAATGACATAAGTTTTAAAACCGAAAACGACACCGAATTTTTATGCATCCCAATTAGAGGATCAAAAAATAATAAACTAGGAGAACGAAATGACCAAAGAACAACAATAGTCGGCCCACACTGTAAAATAAATGTTAAAGAAATCCTAGAAAATTGGCGTAATCTAACGGACCCAACAAAACAAAACGAAAAAATTTTCAACCTCATGGTCAAAAACCCCACAACAGCTACAGTCAGAATATGGAATAAAGCAACAGAAAAATTAAAAATGGATAGATTAGGGGCACATTCGGGCCGAAATTCGGTTTTAAAACACTGTTACGAGATCGCATTACCGGAAACTCAAATGAAGAGCTTACTGGGGTGGAAAAATAATTCCACAATGCCGGCATATTATCGTAGCGTTATGAGTGAAACAACAACAAAAGGGGGGGCAGCTCAACTTTTTGTTAACGGATACAATTACTCAGAAAACCAGACAGCAAAACAAGCAAAAAACAAACCTAAAACTCGAATGAATAATAAAGCCAAGATTAGCTCAAAAATTTTGACATTTGGTCAAATAAGTAGACAAAAGTTAAACTGCCCGAAAATATTTGAAAAGTAATACTGTAAATAATTTTTCAACCACTTGGTCGTTTATTAAACACATCATTCATCATACTCATAATTAATGAATTTCAGCAAAATGCAAGACGATTTAGCAGCAACGGCTCAATTGCTATTATATTACCTGATTCGAAATCCGGCTACGTGGGAACCAAATGTGACGAAACAACTTTTGCGCAACGTGGTAACTCGTACAACAAATAAGAACTTGCGCAAAAAACTACGAGGCGTCTCAAATTATATGACGAGACGAACTCGAGTACACACACTTATGCAAATATACAAGACTTTGTTTCTTCATAGAGAACTGTTAGAACGTAATGCACCCCTCCCTAGACAGTCAGCGATTTGGCACAATATTATGAAAAATAAGGATAAATGGAGCGAGACTACAAAGAGAGCACTTTTTAAAGAATTCCCATCTAATTAGTAACAAAATATTCAAACTTTTTTACCACAGGTTGCAACAATTTTATGCGTAGGCAACAATAGTCAAAACATATCCTTTTTCTTCACAAAATAATTTACCCAATTCGATCCAAAAATCATAGAGAAATAAAATAAAACACGAAAATAATTTTCGAGAAAATACAGAGAAAATATATATGATACTTTCAACCCGTGGTCGATACCAACTGAACTAACAAATATAATATTAAAAACACACCGAATTTTCAACTCAAAACTTTATATACTTTTAGCATGATGTATGTTAAAAACCGTGTCCTATTGGTAACATTACTTCAAATCCCTGAAGAAAAAATACCAACTCAGGTGAGAATTCTATAAAAAATTATATTTAACAAAAGTTTATTATAATACAATCAGAAATTACATGAAATTACAAATTCAGATCATGGCTTGGTTGAGAAAAGAAGCAGATGATACTATCTACCCGGAAATGGACCAACCGTTCCAGGTATTGTGTCACATGTTGAATACAGCATCATCGATCAATCGCACTGAGAAATATGACATTTCAACAGCATTCCATGTCGTAACCCGCCTCAAAACCACTTGGTCGCTTATCTACGATAATATTTATTATCGAGCCCTCTGCAATTCGGAACCAACATATAAGAATCAACACACCGAAATTGGCGAAAAAATTTGCGAAATATACAAATTAATTTTAAACAACCCGGGAGTCGTCAAATTTGATGTGTTGACTCTTACCCAATTAAAGCATGTAGCAAAAACTCAACCCGTGGTCTTTTCAAAAGTAATTAAAAAAGTACAACTTTGTTTCGCGGAAATGAAAACGATGTGGCAAAATACGGCGTGGGCCGAATTCATGGAATTTAAAACCTTATTACGGGACGATAAATTCATGGCCCACCCGGAACCAATTTTTATAAAAAATACAGAGTGGCAACCCCAAATTGACGGTTACTACACTATTTTGGTCCCACAGAAAATGGAAGTTTATGTGATTTTAGTACGAGAGGACACGGTGCAACTCCTTAAACAAACTAAATTGGCCGACCACTGGGTCACAATTCAAACAGCACCGTGGATCACTACTACAGCACATAAACCCCTTATAGTAATCCGTAGCGCTACAGACCAACCACGAGTTTTCACGGGGGACAAAGTTTTACAAAACAAAATCTCAAACTTGGTATTATAAATATCATACTAAAACCGAAAAAGGTCGAATTACGAAAAATAGTAAATACCTGTTCACAAACTGCATAACCACATGGTCGAAAAAATAAATCGAACACCACCAGTCATAATGTTGTCTAGAAACCATGCAGAAGTATCCCTAGAAAATACGGAGTCAACATAAGGCTAGATCCGAGTACTCCTGCATATTAAACTAGTTAAAAGGAAAAGAAAAAACACAACTAGGATTCAACCCATATATACTAGAGTCAGGTTAGGATAAGAACCTGCTAGTTTTGAAAAAATAGTTTTTGGAAGAAAAGTTAATTGTGTTTTAGAAAAGAAGGGAAAGGTTTCACAATGAGCGAATCAAAGCCATTCTTTTCTAGAACACGTGACAAAGTTGAAAAACGAGAAAAACAAATTTTTGAAAAACGAATCAGAACAAAAAAGTTGCTCGAAGGAGCAACTACAAGTTTATCTTTTTTAAATTTTTTACAATTAAAAGAAAAATAAAAAATTGAAAAAAGATTTTTTCCCTCCCGCCCAAAATAAGACANCCATAAATTACCGACCGAAAATATTCCGTTCACTGACGATAAAATGATTTTTATGATCAAACAGCACACTTAAGCTATAATTAGTCTTGAGTCATAACATTGGCACATACAAGTAGTGTCCATTTGGCAGGTAATTATACTCTTAACCCTTAAAAACATCGGTTGAACATTTGTCTGACCAGTTAGGGTTTTGGTCGTGGTGGATTTTTTACACTTTTTTTTGTCCCCGCACTCGAGCAAAGGACAATTTTCGATCAACTACTAATCAGTGGGGGTCACAATCATGTACAGTTACCCTAAGATAACAGCTTTTGGATGTTGAGCACTACGTCGCTGGTAGCACTACAGTATACTACTGTATACTACAGTATACTACTGTATACTGGTAGCGGAGATTTAACCTTCATGTAGGTTACAATAAGTTTCGGTAAGTTCACATGCTTTTTAAATAAAACAAAAATGTATTCCATGACTCAATTTTTAATACAAAACTAGGACATAGTTTGCGTGACAGTTTTTACGTTACACTTCGATGATGCACATTTAATCATCCAAATATAACCAAATTAAATTAAATATAATTTTCTATTAGAACTTAAATACAGGTGGAAATATAAAATTAAATAAATAATATTGCGAGTTTAGCATGAATAATTAAATGATTTATTATTAATGCCCATGTTGTTGTTGGTCGCGTCCACTGGCTCCGGCTGCTGGTTTTTGCGGAATATTTGAGGCGTTGGAAAAATTGATGGTGTCTTTTTTTGCTTCAACGCTCTAAATATTATTTTATGTCATTTTATATCATGTTATGTCATTTTATTTAATTTCATGTCATTTTATGTCATTTTATGTCATTTTATGTCAATTTATATCATTTTATAATTATTTCACAAAAACGGAGATTGATCACTACTGGTAGAATGCGCAATTATATGATTTCATTTAAATTTTGTGGATTTAAATAGTATTTCCTGCACAAAAAGTGCTAACGTTACGTTAACTCCTCCACGTTAAGTTAAGGGATAAAACTTAAGAAAAAAGTTAACGACGAAGGATAACTTGACACATCATAGCATTTTTTCAGAAAATATTTCAGGCTATTTTTAGCCCATGCCCGCATTAAATCATAAACATACGGAAATATGTCGGCATACATGGGTTAAATAATAAAGACAATAATCAAAAAGTTTGTTTTAAATATTTTCCTTCCGACACGTAATTTACGGGTCAAGATATACTTTTATATCCTTCAAGAACGAGTAAGAAATTTTTTAATATTTTATGACAAACTACGGATGAAAAAAGTGCTTCAAAATTTTTTCACGGTTCTTACCTTCCAGAGCACCATATGCCCAGAACTGCAATTAATCCGACAAGTACGGCCGACATTATTAGTGCAGATCCGCCCATGGCAACCGTCAATCTCCGGTTTTTCTCCCATTCGACTAAATCGACCCGTGCTTGCTGCAATTCATCCGACGTCTTGAACACTTCAATCCAAAATTTGATTTGTCCGTCTGTGGGCACCGTCAAATGTCGCGACTCCGTTACTGTGCCATTTGGTGCAGCAGCTGTCCGACGTCGCCTGACGCCTTTATCATCGCAATTTGCGTGGCATGGTTTGGTGTGACATTCGGACACGCGGCACATATAGCTCACATGCTGCCGGGATGCCGTAAACTTTCGAAAATAAAAATTTAACCAGGTGACTTGAATCTCATTATCACTGCCAGTTTGAATGAATTTCATATCGAACGCTTTTTTCATTGTCGATTTGATGCACCCGTCTTCGATCATCACCTCACTAAAAAATTCATTTTTTATTTTATTCGGTGAAAAATGCGTTCTAGCGCCAAATCGTGTCTCTTGAAAAAACGGGATTCTCCTCACCTAGAAAGTAATAAAAAAGCGCTGAGAATTCAGAAACGATGTAAGACTAAACATGTTACCAGCAAACATATACAGAGGGGCCGCCAAGTA
>SCLG01000069.1:544759-565523 GCA_004367875.1 Oikopleura albicans
CGACATTAAAGGTCAAAAACCGTAGCGTTGTTTCCAAACTAAATTGCCGAAAAATAATAATGGCAAACACAATTGTTGAGCCTTAATTCTAAAACAAACTGAAACCATTAATAAAATTGTATCCCAAATAATTGGACGTTGAATAATAAATACTTTCCCATATGAAAAATCAATACCTTTGATTTCCCTCTCGTTCAAGAAGTATGAGGGTTAACTCGTTTTAAAATACTAGGTAAAATATTGTTTGGAAAAAAGTTTTTTCCTTTTATGATTCATCTAAATACGAGTCTTTACGACAATATTATTGGACGCTAACGGAAAAACGATTCATTAGATCGTGGCGCTTTAAAGTTAAAATATTTTTTTTTCTTTTAATATTTAAATTTAGTGGTATTTTCGTTTACTTGTCGAGTCATTACGACGTCAATTAAAATTTTATGTTTCACAAATATTTATACATTTTAGATCATAATAGAAACACATTGAGAATCAAAAATATGCCAAAAAATACGAAATCTATGAAAATTCATGTTGCCAACAATGAATAGAGGAGTATTTGAAAATAGAGACGAAATTACATCGTAAATACATTTTTGGATATTTTTTGTTTATTTCCCGGTTTACTATGCATATTTATGTGACGAATACAATTTTAAAATTTTGATTTTCGCTCCTTTCGGCCTATACCGATACAATTTTCAGACCATATAACCACCCATTTATGCAAGGACATATTGCAAATAAACTTGAAATCCAATTAGAGTAGACTATGAATAGCTAAAGCAAGTCATCAACTGGTAGACCCTATTTTAGTGGGTAAACCTGATACTACTTGCTTCTAACACGTTAAAATTGAATCGCCTAACTTGCAATCAACCAAACACGACAACGTTAAAAACTAGGTTTACGACAGCTTCAGTTGCAACAAATGTAAAATATGCGATACAATATGACCTCATTTTACAGTCCAGACAAGGATCAAATATATCAGATTTTTGTTTTAATTGAAATTCTTAAACCAAAAAAAAAACGTAAAAAGACATGATTTTAAAGATTTTTTCCTAAAAAGCAGGCTTCTCAAAAAAAAACTGACATGACCTTAGTGCCCCAAAAAAACTGACATGACCTTAGTGCCCCAAAAAACTGACTTGACCTTATTACGGCACAAATGGCTGATATTTAGAGACCTAAAAATAAACACATGTTTTCTTAAGTTCGTTTTTAAGACATGCGTTTATACAGGGAAGATGGTTGAAAGGTCAAAGTTTAAAAGGTCATCTTGAGAGTTTTTCAATAGTGAACTTTTATGGAAAAGACGTGATCAAGGAGGTCATTATCTAGCAGATAATACCAACCCTCTCTGATTCCCCTCTCTGAAAAGGAATTTCTAGAAATATAAAAATTTAAGTACAAAAAACTGATCTTACAGCGGCATAATTGTCTGACCTTATGACCACACCGCCCTGTAAAACACTGGTAAAAAACATGAATTCAAAAAAGGTTATTGTGGAACTAGAAGTTATAACCAATCACGGTTTACTACGGATAACTAAATGTCTGATATGATTGTCAGGACTGTATCATATTTTGTGTGACGGAAAAAGCCTTAATACTATGATACATGGTTTATTCAAGATAAATATATTGTTTTGTGAAATTGAAAGGGTTGGTGAAGAAAAAGGAAACATAAATACGGAGCAAATCCATTGTTGAATAAACGTAACTAGAATAGTGTTACAGATACCTCACTTCGATAGCATCTATAAATAAGGTACATGGAGTAGTGATTATAAGGCCTTGGGTAAAAACATAAAACCTAAAATTAATTTTTGAAAAACCAAGGTCGCTCATACCTCAAACCACTTGATCTGGGTGGCAATAGTAAGTTTGTCCTTGCCTTATTTGCAAACGACCTGAGACCTTATAACCACCGAGTACAGTTGAATACATGGTCTAGGTTCAAATAGACTTTTCAATGAAGATAGTTTCAATACTCGTTGATACCAAAGATGCGGACGCGATGAAACTGTGGCAATTTGGGAAGTTCAATAAGCACCAACGCCCCAGTGTTCCATAAGAAGTGCTCATAATTATAATTCGTATAAAACGACGCTAAAAAGAGTACGGTCAATTCATAACAGCGGCACCATAATTTTTCATAAAAACGTTAATCAAACTACCTAAAAAAAAATTTCATGGTATTTCCTCGAAAACGTCTGTTCCAGAGGTCGGCAAAAATCGTACATGTAATAATAATAATATGAACCCTATCCAAAAAAATCGGGTCCAATCGGGGTAGGGTAAAAAATGCCGACCTCAGACAAAAATCTGTTAATGCTAAATTCGGGTTTGGTGAAAAAATTTACTTTTAATCGCCTCTATAATACGATTAACTCCCAGGGGAACCGTGTGTCTTTAAGTCACACAAGTTTGCCTTGTGGGTTCTTTTATTGTGGTCCCCCGGGAGTTAAGTTATTGAATGCGTAAATTCGTTTAAGATTTCAACGAAGTCAAAACTTCATTTCATGAAATTGAACAAAAGGTTTTTTGGCTAAGCGGAAGTAACTTTGGGTGAAAACAGTTGGTACGCATCTGAAGGGACAAAATCAATATTTGTTAATCTCACCTAGCAAATATAACACAATGGGCGCGGATAGAAAGAACTTGCGGGCTTCAGTGAACTAAATATAAAAATTAGACGCAATTTCCAAGTGATTTTTTTGGCGTTGCGTATTTGTTCCCCTTTAGAAATAACGTTGCCTACAGGGGGGTTGGTTATAAGGTCAAGGTCTAAAAAACTGGCTTGACCTTAATCAAGTGCATTTGCACTTTTAAAAAACTGACTTGACGTAATAACCAACCAGAAGAAGACCCTATTATCTCCCATAATAAGACCTTCGTGTTGAGAAAAAAACGGAAATTTTCTTAAGATTTAATTTTCCCCAAAAAATTATGGTCTTCAATCTAGAAAAATGTTAAAAAGACACTATTTTATAGAAAAACAGATGGTTTTGAAGATTTTTTTTCTTGACCTTAGTGTCTGAAAAAACTGACTTGACCTTGGTGCAAAAAAACTGACTTGACCTTATAACGGTACAAATGGCTGACCTAATAACCAACCCCCTGTATGTTTTCTATTCCTCGGAAGGGAACATTTAGGAGTTAGTTTCCGAAATGTTCCCCATGATTTTTTTTTGAATGATACTGGATTTTTCTTAGCATTTGTGATACAGGGGCGGTGGTTATACATTGCAAGGTCTCAAGTAGGACCATAAGACCTTGCAACCCCCCAAAAAAATTTTTTCCAACCTGAACTTCACCGTCGATTTGCTCCCACGCTGTCAAAAAACGAGATTTTCCTTGATCGGATGTATGAAAAGGCGTGCCCTTAACTGTATGCATGAAAAAGTACATCAAGACGCTGTGAATAATATTTGTTAACGTCCAACAAAGCTCAATGCTGAATACTTAACGCGCGTTGAAAAATTTAATCAAAACAATTTTGTAGGTTTAATTAAATAACACTGTTGTTATATTTGCATAATGAAACCACAATTTCCATTATCAAATCATTTAAATTTTGGTTAATCGCAATAATACGATTTTCGTATCCGCAATAAATGTGTATAATTGTGGCCAAATTTCATATACGCCCGATAACTGCGCAGGCGTAGGGAAATGATGCAAAAAAACTCCACCCGATAACTCCGCAGGGCGTAGGAGGAATAGGGGGGAAAATGCAAAAAATCCGCCTGATAACTGCGCAGGGCGTCGGCGGAATAGGTGGAAAATTTACAAAAAAAACACCCGATAACTCCGCAGGATGCACGAAAAAACGCGCAGGTCGTAGGCGGAAAAATGAAAAGTTTTTTGGAGAAAAAAACCTGCCCGATAACAGCTAGAACGGGCCAACCTGCCCGATAACTGGACAACCGATAACTGCGCAGGAGGTATTTGATTAAAAACGTTGACCAATTAAAACGCGATGCCTGGTATCGACAAAATAATAATATGAAGTAATAAAATCATTATCACGTATGTCAACCATATGCCTTTTGAACTCCAGACCGTCGCATTTGGATTTGAACAACTATGAGCAGTTCCAACTACACCAGTCATTCTAAATGTGTTTGGCTCTTTTTAGTTATAGAAAATATGCTTTTCTTAGAATCATACCATAAATAGTGAGTGATAATAAATGTCCCTATCGACAACAAGCTTCATCAAAATTACAATTTTTGACAAGTCAGATTCCAAAAAAATGTGAAATATTTGTACAGCGGGTATCAAAATCAGTGTGCAGGTCTTTACCATAAAACCATAGTGAAAAGACAATTTGACAAAAATCACAAAAGTAATCAGTGATTTTCCTTTCGGGTCCATAATTTAGTCCAAAATTTCAAAAAAAAAAAAGTTCCAGGATACCCTTTTAAGGAAACCATACGGATCCTACAATAAATACAAATAATATGTATATTATTATATATAATAATAATATTAATCAATGATAATATACAAAGATAATAAATAATCATAATATACAATAATATATATGTTCTGGGTTTAAGCCTACATGCATTTTTTCAAACTGCTCGTATTTATAAAAATGCCGAGTTTTCTGAAAATGAATCAGTTACCCAAAACTCTAGAAATTATGAGCCTCTCATTAGACGTGATTTTTCAGCCAGTATGGTCTGGCCCATACATAAGATAATAACAAGCAATCATGTTTTGAGAAATTCAATGAGAATATAACTGGTTCATTTTCAGAAAACTCGGCTGTTAGGCACTCAAAAAATAAAGAATGTTTTGTAATCAGTTAGATAATTTTACGGCAACATTTTACCCAAAATAAACT
The DNA here is from genome assembly GCA_004367875.1 of Oikopleura albicans. Lineage (NCBI taxonomy): Eukaryota > Metazoa > Chordata > Appendicularia > Copelata > Oikopleuridae > Oikopleura > Oikopleura albicans. Next base: position 549,618 of record SCLG01000069.1, read on the forward strand.
GTTCCTAGTGGAGATCGTCATTAAAAAATAACACTCATCAGAATTTGAAATAATCAAAAACGAAAACCAGAATTTGGCTACCAATTCTTTAGACAGTTAGTCAGCCAGAAAAAGATTTGCTATTGTTAATAAAAAAAAAACAATACAACTGGCATTAGTTAACATTTTCACATGTTATATAGAAATATTATGTTTTAGCATAATTTATGTAATATGTAGGATGAATATAAAACGTTCTTTATAAGTAAAAAGTATATACAAGTAAAAAGTATATACAAATTTTAAAAGTAGTAAAAACTTGCGTGTTAAAAATATTGTCCTAAACTAGACCCCTTATCTGACGTTCATATTAGTGACTAACACGTTCATTTGTATACAAGACAGTCGGCCCATCAGACGGAATGCCGTGTCAATACATGTGTATTTAAAACTAGCTGTAACTTTACATAAATACTCTTTCGTGGACAAATCAGTATTTTGTGGCTAATCAATACATTTGCTTCCTAGGGTGAACGCAAATTATGAGTTAACTCGCAGGGGGAAGTGTGTGCATATATGCACACGACTTGGTTTTTCGTCGAAGGCATAAGGAGGTCCCGTAGGGCAGGATTGATACTGCTGACCCCCCTCAATTTTTCGAGAAAATTCCATTGGCGGCATTTTTTTTTTGCGTAGGTTGGATATTTCAAACAGCTCTATAGGGGGCCATGGTGGCCCAAATCAATTGCTTAATAGTCAGATCGACGTAGTTTGACGAGCTCTACAACTTGGCTTTACCAGTTTTACCAGAATGATTGCGAATTATTGTGAATTTTTAAGTGTGTGCATACGTGCACACAATTTCCCCCTACGGGTTATCAAAAAGTCCTTCCTCCTGAGAGTTAAGAAAAAAAAATGATTTTTCCAATTTTTTTTCCGGGGTTGAAAACACGCTTTGCCAATAAAAAATGTATGTTTCGGTATCTAGGGGTTACGATGAAATTTGTTTAGGTCAGTGGATCAAGTCTGTATATTTAAATCATTTCAGCACTGTTTTTTCAAAGGAAAATTTCCGCTTGCGTTCACCCTAATACTTACGTCATTTTGTAACCAATTGTATTTTGAATCAAATAAAAACATATAATTATACTTGTCTTTAATGAAGCCATATTTGAGTGGTTAACGAACTAGAGAGAAAGAGTTAACATAAAGATTTTGCACAATTGCACTTTTTTGGCTACTTTGATGTGTCCAGTCCGGGACAGAGCTTGTCACATAATGTATGAATACGAGATATACCGCGCACTTCTGTTTCAAATAAGGGAACTTTGGTAATGTGGAAANGCAAACTAAAATGAAAACTTTTATAGCATGTTTTAATTTGGAAAAAAAAAATTTCAATGGAAATCAACCGGTAGAGAAGAAAACACTAATGGACCATTAGTAATAGTTAGCACGGAAAAGAAACGGGAGTTTTTTTTTTATTTAGGATAACTACTCAGCGGTTTACATCAATTTCCGCCGTTTTTTCTTTCGTATTTTCTAGATAGCCAAATTCGAGTTTTTCCCGCACATCAGAAACTTGAATATCGTCATCCAGAAAATGCGACGAAAATTAATGTAAAACGCCGAGTAGAGTGAGTCACGTGGTCCAGCTGCACTTTTCATCATATTCTGATGAATACATTTTTTTTCGAAAAAATTTTTTTGGCGTTCTAAGACTAAAGCTAGGGGTGCTTCTAAATTAGGAAAATTGTACAAATTAACCAATGAAAATTCCTTTTTTATATTTCTATTTTCAAGATTTGGTTAAATTTGAGTCGGACTTACCTAGTTTGGGCTTTACAAGTTTTACACGACTGCGCGTTCTCAAGAGGTACCAAACGGTTGACGACTATGTTTCGAGAATCAATATTTATTTTTGCCAACTCCTAAAAAATAATCATCTTAGTATCACCGTAATAATAAAATACTTAAGATGCAAAAAAATTTTAAAAGGACATGAATTCATATATGCTTTCATCATATGCTTTGTAGTACACAAGTTTATACGTATAAAAAAGTTGTTGGAAATTAAAAAAAATACAAATTTGTATTTGTCTACATTTGTAGAATAATTATTTTCTCAAAAAAAACGTGAGTATGGATTTTTTCACAAAAAGACGTTTAAATGACATGATTTAAAGATTTTTTTCCCAAAAACATGCTTGTCAAAAAACTCACTTAAGTACTAAAGTAACACAAAAAACTGACTTGTCCTTAGTGCAAAAAACTGACTTGACCTATAAGTTATAGCCTATAACTTATAGGCTATAACTTATTCAATTATAAAAATCTCAATTGACCATCAAATTTATAAGTTATAACGGAGACACCTTGTGCCCTTATAACCAGAGCCCCTATGATTTTAAAGGAAATTTTAGGGTCAATTGAGACTTTTAAAATTAAATATTATGATAGTCAAATCACTAATAACTTCTTTATGTTTGTTATTTACCTGAATAAGTCTTTCAGTTTCATAAAGTGATAAAAATTCCGAAATGCAAACGCAAATAAATGTACACAAATCAGGATTTTCAAATTCTGACTTCATTTTCCGCACGGTCGGCAAAATATCGCCAAGTTTGTCTGTGATAAAGTCTGCATTGAGGTCAACATTTAAAATCGACTTTGCCATATTCATAATTGGCCCTAAGCCACTCTGTCCATCANAAACTCAATAGCATCAAAATTGTAAAAGTTTATCCAATATCCGATTTGATTTTAGGCCAAGTTGACGGCCATGTGGGTGGCCCGTGGTAATATTTATAGACAAATCAAATCAACTACCTGATCCGAGGACTTTTGGGGAGTATTTTGCAAAAAAGTACATTAAAATTGATCGTGTGAAACGCCCGTTATGAACACTTTTCTGACATGTTATGTTTGTACACAGAGGGCCATACCCGTCCTTAAAATGCCATGATTTAAAGATTTTTTTTCCCAAAAACATGCTTGTCAAAAAACTCACTTGACCTTAGTACCACAAAAAAACTGACTTGTCCTTAGTGCAAAATCACTAGTCAAATCACTAATAACTTCTTTATGTTTGTTATTTACCTGAATAAGTCTTTCAGTTTCATAAAGTGATAAAAATTCCGAAATGCAAACGCAAATAAATGTACACAAATCTGGATTTTCAAATTCTGACTTCATTTTCCGCACGGTCGGCAAAATATCGCCAAGTTTGTCTGTGATAAAGTCTGCATTGAGGTCAACATTTAAAATCGACTTTGCCATATTCATAATTGGCCCTAAGCCACTCTGTCCATCAAACATACCCAAAATTTTGCCAATGCCGCTTTCGACGGTACCCGGAAAATTGAGAAGACGAAGAGTATGCCCCGTTGGCGCCGTATCGAATATAACACAACTGAAATTGGTATTTAAAATAATGTTCAAATCTATGTGACCTAGGTTAAAAGTCGAGACCAACAAAAACTGTTTTTATCCTACAGCGGGGTCTGGTTATAAGGTCAGACCCGAAAAAACTTACTTGAGCTTAATGCACTTTTAAAAACTGATTTGACCTTATATCCATTTCAAATGGACCATTTGACTGCAAGGATATCCAAAAAAATTCAAAAAGACATGACTTCTATGGAAAAAAATGTGCCAAGTGGAGCTCTTCACTCAAAAAAAGACATGATTTCTATAGAAAATCATTGAAGCCAAAAAAGCTTTAAAAGCCATGATTTAAAAGATTTTCTCCAGAGAACCATGCTTCTCAAAAGACCTGACTTGACCTTAGTAAAAAAACAGACTTGGCGTTAAGGCAAAAAAACTGACTTGACCTTATAACGGTCCAAATGGCTGACCTTATAACCACCCCCTGTATGATTTTAACAGAAAAAAGATATGATTGTTGTAGAAAAAAGAAAAAAAATCCACAAACTACTAGAGCAGATACTCGTTTCGCCATAGACGATTTCAAACTATGCCGTGCTTACCTATATTGCATGTCGTTAATTAATTTCATGACTTCTGAAAACGAGACGGCTTCGTCGACACCCGGTAGAGTTTGGGCGAAATCGGACATCATTTTTTTCATTCCAGTTTGTTCGTCCAGCATTTCTTCCGGTAGACCCTCGATTCCGACATTTGGGTCAATTTCCATTGCGAATAAATTATCAAAACCATTCACTTTGGTGGGTACCTTGCTGAATTTTTGATCCTAAAATTAACAAGGTAAAAAAAGACCTTATAGCCGTAAGAGTGTCTGCTACCCAAATTTTATCAAAAATAATCGTCAGTTTCTAAAATTCCTAGAAAGCAGTCAATGAAGTTCTCATTCATCGGCATGAACAAAAAACAAATCGACTCTTAAAATTTCGATTGTCTTCACCCAAAAAACCTGAAAAAGACATGATTTCTATAAAAAAAATATTATCCGCTTTTACCGTCGTCTTAACTTACGCCCAAAAAAGTGACAAAGATGATTTATCTTGAAAAAACTGACTTGACCTTGCTGCAAGAAAAACTAACTTGACCTTATAACGGCACAAATGGCCCACCTTATAGCCAACCCCCTGTACAAATTTTAATTTTTTGGTTAAGAAAACAAGACATTCGATTAAATGAATCACCACTTAGGAATTATAATCTTTATATGGGATAGCGTCTGTGAAATTAAACAGAATCAACTGCATATTGAGCTTGATTTTCACCGTCATCCTTGGTAAACTTCAAATTATAATGATCTATAACACTTGCAATCCCCCTATTTGTTATTTACTTTTTCAACTTTGATTTGTATTGCAAAATAACTTACGAATGAGTCTGAAATATTATGTGCGGGATCCGTCGAAATAAGCAAAACTTTCTCTCGTACTTTTGACATTAGCACCGCTAGACTACATGATGTTGATGTTTTTCCAACACCTCCTTTTCCGCCGACAAATATCCATTTAAGTGATTTTTGATTCAAAACATTGAAGAGGCTGGGCTCAAATTCAATATCTTCTTCAGCATCATGGAATTCATCCATAATGGTCTAAACAAAAGAAAACGGTTTAAATCATATGGAAACCCTGAATGGACTTTTTTATTATATTGTAATATTTAGAACGCAGCCTACAAATTGTCTCCAATATTAACGCTCGCAAGCACTAAAACAATTTTGATATTTAGTTAAAAACATAGCATACCACTATACGTCTAACAGGAGACCGAATAATTTGTGTCTAACAGACTTTTTGGACCCTAGAGTACCCTAGACAGCCCTCCGTTATTGTCCCAAATAGCATTACAGGGAGCCTTAAAGTAAGGGCCATTCCAAATCAAGTCAAATCTTTTATCAGATTAAGGTCAAATCAAAAACATTTTTTCGAAAAAATCGTCAAAATCATGTCATTTCACGCTTTTCTAATGAAGACCTCATAAAAGAAGTACAAGTAGGTACAGGAGCCCCAAAGTAAGGGCCACTTTCTGGATTTTCGAAAGTGCTCACAACTGGGCCCTTACTTTGGGGCTCCTGTACTTACTTGTATGAGGTCTTCATTAAAAAAGCGTGAAATGACATGATTTTAACAATTTGTTTGAAAAACATGTTTTTGATTTGACGTTAATCTGAAAAAAGACTTGACTTTGTATCGACTGAAATTATGCCCCTCATGAGAAGACTAGTAGACCAAATATCCGAAAACGCCTACCAGACGCATTAGGTTCAAATATAAGCTTTGCTATTATTTTATTGATGATCTAGCATTGCAAGTAGATAAACAAATTGTTAATAAAGGATCAGCTTATTGCTAGAGAATACAGTAATATGAAAAAAATAAAGATAGTATCACCCATATTGACCCGGTCAACAGGTTTTACTGGTCATGCAGTCAAATCTCGATACTTTTAGGCGACTTTTGTAGGGTTCAAGCACCCAAATTTTCTGTTGTAATTAATTTAAGAGTCCTTATAGACATCGATCTAACTATGTCTACAAAGGGATCACTTCGTGTTGGTTTATGAAATTGGTAACAATATCCTCATATTCAGCGGCAAATATCCTGGCTATAAAAGGTTAACAAAATTTGTTAATTAAATAACGTGCTAAGATCCTTATTCAGACACGTTAACCTGTAAATTATTATCACCAAAAAAACTTTAAAATTTTATGAGAAAAAACGTGTCGGTACCCAATTGGACTATACATTTTGTATTCCTTTGCATGTTTTGTACGGACATGAGTGAAAAGATTGTTAAAGATACTAATGCCGTACAGGGGAGTACTTTACTGTTAACATACAATTTGAAAAATAGGGACACTGATAGGATTCGAACCCGTGACCTGCCGGATACTTCGCCAACATAGTTATTCCCACATGTCTTTCATTATGCAGCTTATAAATGTAATGTGAATATGATTATATTATACTCCCAACGTGTACTTGAAAATATAAATATATAGACGTCAAATGGTTAGATTTATATTAAGTGACCTTTCCATTATTTTTTTTGTCCTATCTTTGCTTATATAGCACTAATACAACTGGGTAGTTCCATAGACCCGTATTTTTTTCTTTGCTCGAACCCTTATCAGAACTCGCGTAATGTGAAAACACAATATTATCGTAATTTCACCAAATCGTATAAATAGGAACTACAGAAATTTTATAAACAATAGACATAAACCCAATGAGATGAACCTCCATTTTTTGAAATTAAATCACTGCCCTACCTAAGGCCACACTTTTAATCCCTTATCATCTTGAAAAGCTCAAAAAATGTTAAAAAAAAATCATTATAAAGTCGTGATTAAAAATACCATAAAACCTAAAATGAATTAAAAAAAATACCATATCACTTTAAAACCAGGCTAACTGAAAAAGAGTTAAAAACCCACATGATTTTAAAGAAAAATTCGAAAGGACATGATTTCAGCCAAAAAGGTTCACCTTTTAAGGGGGCTTGGGCCGGTGGCACGGAACCGGGAGCCGCTTGGCCGAGAAAAAGACATGATTTTATACACTTTTCTAGTAATATTAACATAATAATCAGGAAATGTGGGCCCATATATGAATTTGATTTAATACAGCCCTCTCCCTCTAAAGTGCCGCCCTCCTATATCCCGCGTTAATATAACATATGTTAATAGGATATTGAAGAATTCCCAGTAAATATTTGATCATTAATGATAAACATGGAAAACAAAAAACGTTCAAGTTTCAGGTCTCATGGCGAATATGGGGTCAAATCAATATGAAAGGTTCATTTCTATGGGGCTTACGTCTATATATTTAAGAATTGTAAACCTGTACAAAAATACTTATGGACAAATATTTTTAAGGTGCTTATATATTTAAAGCTACTTCCGTCGAGATTTTGGTTTTAATTTTGTTTTGCATTTGAAAGTTTACAAGGCGACACGCAAATTACTGATGAGATTCAAACGATTTCTCAAACTTCATTTTTAAAGATACACATAATATCTGGACAATTAAAATGTCATACAAAAAACACAGCAGATTGTTAAGTCAATTAAAGGTAAAATCAAGTGTGGTTTTAGGCTGTATGTGCTATACAGTATATCTCATCGAATTTTACCAATCAAAAAAAAAATGCTCGAAACAAACCATTTTATACGCAGTCGATAATTGTAAAACTTATTGGGATAATTTTTAAAATATTTGAAATTTTAGTGTAATTTCAGAGTCTAAAATTCAGACTTACAGAACATACCAAAGATTATTTTGAAAAAAAAAACGATATTTTAGATCAGTTTGCTTTTTATTTTCAATTTATTTCGGAAAATCCAACAAGTAAATTGAAAAAAGGCATTTAGCGATTAAAATTTTTTTGTCAAGATAATTTTTAGTCTGTTCGCCCTGCTGGAAATTCAAAATTATCCTTATTTTTTTTTAACACAAGTGTTGAGTTCAAAAAGTTCGTAAACTTGGGTTTTTTGTCATTCTCGGAAATGCTACACCAATTAATTTTCGGACTTTATATATATCGTTTTAAGTATTTTGCGTTCACCCTTATTCCCAGTCATACAATTGGTATAAAATTAGTATTATTTCATGGTAATTGAAAGCTTCACGGTAATCGACAACCATGGAGTCATTGAAAACGTAGGGGTACTTCGAAATTGTACTATAATTGAAAATTTCCGCGGTTATTGAAATTGTAAATATATATTTATATATCATAACACGCGTTTTACTTCAATCCAAACTGAGTAGGTTATAAAAAAAGGAAAAAAACAAAGCAGCCAATTAGAACCGCCAAAAACACCTCACGGACACACTATTGGTTTTGCTTACTACGATTGCCGCCTCCTTTAACCTACTCAGTTTGGATTGAAGTGAAACGCGTGTTATATAGGCATATTTGATCGTTGGTGATAGCAATCTTGTAGCGTTTTTTTTTTTCGGTGTAAGAAGTGTGTTAGAAATACACACTGATAAATAAAAACAAAATTAGAAGCATGTTTTAACTAATAAGGCGCAACCTCGTAATTTAATGTTTCATCAGAAAAAAAATACACAAATCAACATTCGACAGGAAATAATTTAAAAACAGCAAGAACTAGTCATGCACAGCACGGCTAACGTCTGCATAATTTAGACCGGTTCAACCGGTCAACTTTCATCGTTTTTTTTTTAGTTTAAAATGATTGCAAAACAAAAATTTAATACAAAAAGTTACAACAACTAATCCGGTGTGCAATTCAAACAAGCTATGTTAAATCGTATTAACAAAAATTAATACAAAATAACTAAAAAAAAACAAATGGTTTTTATGGAAAATATCCGAAGAGGGAAACAATAACTAAAAAGGATCCCATACTCCGCAACGTTACAAATTACTTTTCTCGGCCAATTTATATCACTTTTTTGTGATGAATTTGGACCAAAAAAGTGTCTAAAATGAGTCACTAATGATCCTAAATTTTAAGTAATGGAATCTAAACTCACGGCAAATTAATTGATTAATTTTTTTTTTGTATCATTTTTGGCCCGAATTGATGAGAAAATTTTGATCAACATTTAGTTTTCGATGTCTACCCCAATTAAGACGAGAATTATGATAATGAGAATTTTCTAATTACCTAAAACCATCTTGAAATTTCATCAAAAATAATACACTGTAATGATTTTGTAAATTTTTGTAAAATGTATAACCCTGTAACCTCCATTACTCTAAGGGGATACATTGTAAAATGTCATATTAATACCACTCAAATTTCGTTGAATTTAAAATGATAGTGGTGAAGTTTTTTTAGTTGTAGTGAGCAAGAAACAAAACGCCGGGAGCCCTCTACAAGTTACGGATCAGATTTTTTTTTTGGGAACATATAAGAAAATATTTGTAGTGAGCAAAAAACATATGACCTCCGATATCGAACATCCGGTAGTACCGTTAAAAACCGGTTTAAGTACAGGAACATCGGTTTCTCGAAAACGGTTGGAATAAATATTTTCAAATATTGGTCAATACTTACATTTTGGACAGCGGATTTTTTGGTGGGGTCAAAAAATGTCATATGACTCCGAAAGGGTGTCACATTACAACTTGCTTTAAAAGGGCCCATATGGTGCTCATTCGATTTTATCCGTAACTTGTTGAGGGCTCCGGGCGTTTGGTTTATTGCTCTCTGTAACTAAAAAAACTACCAGTTTGTTTACTCGACCCTGGTAAAAAAAATGTTCCGTGTGTTTGCGCTTAAACTGTGGCGATGATGCCAACACCGCTTTAAAAATGATGCAAAAATTTCTCAAACGAATACACTTGAAGCCGGGGATATGTATAAAAAAACGTTCAAATTAATTTGAACGTGCTCAATCAATTAAATTGGGCCTCAATATAAATGAACTTGATGACTTTACGTTGCCAAAATTAACTCCCAAACAAAGTTACCGACCATATGGACGTTTTGGGAGGCACCGAAAACTGCACGCTTGTAGACTGCAAAATGATGAATATCAAAGATAAAAAAAATGTTCTTGAATTTTTTACCGAAATTTATTTTTGGGTTAACATAAATAAGCCTCTAACTGAAAAATGATCCTTTTTGAATAAGCATAGAATATTACTTGAATCACTAGTGTCGGTTTTTTGAACTTTAGCATACAATCCTCTCGGATGACTAACAGCAAAAAAATTAATAATTTAATATTTGAAAAAAAAAGAAAGGAAAACCGAAAACACAAAAAAAAATAAACAAATCAACAACAACATAGGTGATCACACAAAACGTTGCACTATTTCATTTTTTCTTCGTCTTCTTCAAGTACGCACATAAAACTTGTTTGTCTGGTGTTCACAAGTTAACGATTTTGATGCAAAGTTTCAAAGAAAACAAAATCTTTACAAGAGTCATTTTTACCAAATGGGGTCATATAATATGACTCATATTTTTTGAACAATCCCCATGTATGTTATATAACCTATATAATATAGGTCTAGGCACCGGAAAAAATGAAAAAGGGCCAAACAGGGGGGAGGTCTTCATCTCGAAAAAAAAAAACTTAAAAAGACATGATTCTAAAGATTTTTTTTCCAAAATCATGCTTCAAAATAATCTGACTTGACCTTAGTGCCAAAAAAACTGTATAAAAATCTAATGTAAAATCTAATTATAAAATCGAGGTCCGAAAAATCGCAATTGCTTTTGAAACTTTTAAGAATAAAAAAACTACAGGGGGTCTGGTTATAAGGTCAAGTCCCAAAAAATGACTTGACCTTTATGCACCTTGGAAAATGACTTGACCTTATAACCATCTGAAATTTTTTCAGAGGGGGGAGGTGTTCATCCAAAAAAATCCGAAAAATGACATGAATTCAAAGATTTTTTTCCGAAAAAACATGGTTCACAAAAAAATTGATTTGACCTTAGTGCAAGAAAAAAAATGACTTGACCTTAGTGCAAAAAAGATTACTTGACCTTATAACGGTCACACCTTGTCACCTTATAACCAGACCCCCACTGTAATTTGACCTTAAAAAACGATGTAGGAAACGTGAAAAAAGACATTTTTTCAACAATTTGGCCCTTTTTGTAATCCCACCAGTGCCACTAAATGTGGCCGCTCATATCCGAGGTCAATGAAAAAAGGAAATATGTGCGTTTTTATTGCGGAATGAATGAGATTTTAAGGTCAAAAAATATATATATATTTCGAACGGATTGTAACACATCTTGTTTGTTCATCAGAATTACAAAAAGGTTTTTCTTTCTGTTTTGAATAATACATGACCAAATATAGGATAGGGAAACAATGAAAATAACTGNAGGTCTTCATCTCGAAAAAAAAAACTTAAAAAGACATGATTCTAAAGATTTTTTTTTCCAAAATCATGCTTCAAAATAATCTGACTTGACCTTAGTGCCAAAAAAACTGTATAAAAATCTAATGTAAAATTTAATTATAAAATCAAGGTCCGAAAAATCGCAATTGCTTTTGTAACTTTTAAGGATAAAAAAAAACTACAGGGGGTCTTTTCCAACACTGGTAATAAGGTCAAGCCCCAAAAATTGACTTGACCTTAATGCACCTTGGAAAATGACTTGACCTTATAACCATCTGAATTTTTTTTCAGAGGGGGGAGGTGTTCATCCAAAAAAATCCGTAAAAAGACATGATTTTCAAAGATTTTTTTCCCAAAAAACATGGTTCACAAAAAAATTGATTTGACCTTAGTCCAAGAAAAAATGACTTGACCTTAGTGCAAAAAAGATGACTTGACCTTATAACGGTCACACCTTGTGACCTTATAACCAGACCCCCACTGAAATTTGACCTTAAAAAACGATGTAGGAAACGTGAAAAAAAGATTTTTTTTTAACAATTTGGCCCTTTTTGTAATCCCACCAGTGCCACTAAATGGCCGCTCATATCCGAGGTCAATGAAAAAAGGAAACATGTGCGTTTTTATTGCGGAATGAATGAGATTTTAAGGTCAAAAAATATATATATATTTCGAACGGATTGTAACACATCTTGTTTGTTCATCAGAATTACAAAAAGGTTTTTCTTTCTGTTTTGAATAATACATGACCAAATATAGGATAGGGAAACAATGAAAATAACTGTTAAAGGCTGTCCGCGGTTACAATTCAGGTTTCAAAATAATATAGGAATATTTATTTGAGGTTGTAAGCCCCATAAATGTGGTAATTTCTGATTGGTCATTGTGGGGAATAAAAATGACAAAGCCTGCGTGAAAAAGCTTTTAGGATATAATTTGGGCCCAATTAATTGTGAATAATTTGCTGATTTTATTGTACGTGTTCAGGCTAAGGACATTTTTTTCAATTAATGAGTAAAAAACATGTGTTCGAAGTTGGAATCGAACACGGTATCTATAGATATGGCGTAATAATGTTTGGTAGGCTGTAATTTGTTTTTTTAATATTCTGTGATTTCCCAGCTGTCTTTTGTTAGTTTATTTGAAATATGTTTAATTATGTGCAGTCAGGACTTAAATTGACTTGTAATACCAGAAGTCAGGAGTTCTATGATAATTGCAAAACTCGGGTAGCAACTAGAAAACGTCAGTTCATCTTGTCGCTTACCCAAATTTTATGAAATCCGTGTTGAAAAAGTTTCGTTAATTGTCAAATTAGAGCAAATAGTAAAAGTCAGTACTTGTTTTACAAAATTAATAATTGAAAAAAAAGTCCAGCGCCCGATAATAGAACTTGAAAATAAATTGAATTGAATGATTACCAACTTTAACCGAAACCGCGGACACCCTGAATCAGAACAAATATATAACAGCTTTCGTCGTAAATATTTTTAGATACATATTTACTTTATAAATAACAACAAAAAAAATAATAACAAAAACAAAACAAAAAAAAAAGTTGTGAATCATCTGAGGCCAATTCCATCAATATTCGAGAATTGAAGTGCGCTGCTCGCCGTCCAACTACTCGTGCGTCGATGTGAAGGATGTGATGGAGGCAGATTCGATGTCTGTGAACTGATTTGAGATTGATTACCTGAGGTAGCTTTTTTACTATGATGTTCGAAAATTGTTTGAGCTCCGGCAATAAGACTCGGAAACGATTAAAGCGGGATAAAAAAATCGTATCGGATAACGCGCGCGCGCTGATTGGACCAATGTGAATCTCCGCTCTCACTCGATTGGCTAAAATGACTTTGGGCCAAGCAGCGCGCGCGCCATCCGATACGATTTTTTTTATCTACTTTTGTTCCGCTTTCATTGTGTCCGAGTGATATACTGAGTAGGCACCGTCTTACCCCGGATATTGTGTTTTATGGAGAACCGATAATCCGCCGAGTGTTTATATATTCGTACACGATTTGTTAAACGTATGGCAGCCTTTTAACTTAAAAGTTTCAAGACTTAACCTTTGAGAGTTATACAGGGTTTGATTATAAGGTCAGACATTTGCGCCACTATAAGGTCCATAATTTTTGGAGAAAGAGTAAAATGCCGATAATTTATATACAAGTTTATTTATTATATAGTAAAGAAACTTGTATATAAACTGTCGGCAGATTACTCTTTCTCCAAACATATGGACTTTATAGTGGCGCAAATGTCTGACCCTGTAATCAAACCCTGTATAACTCTCAAGGGGTAAGTCTTAAAAGCCTTCCATACGTTTAACAAATTGCAGTATCGGGATATTGTAACATCCTAAGAAAAAAGCTACCTTGATGGTGGTGTTGTTGCTGATGATGTTGTTGTTGTTGTTGGTGATTCGAATTCTTCATCGTGGAAGACAAACTATTATTACTGGCAGACGAGGGAAGCGAATTCGTGGGCCCTGGCTGGGGCGAGCTCAGGTGCCGATCGTGCAATGAAGTGCGCGACGATGATGAGGGCGGCGGATGATGCGAGTTAAAGTCATTACCGCTCGTCTTATTGNTCGTGCGTCGATGTGAAGGATGTGATGGAGGCAGATTCGATGTCTGTGAACTGATTTGAGATTGATTACCTGAGGTAGCTTTTTTACTATGATGTTCGAAAATTGTTTGAGCTCCGGCAATAAGACTCGGAAACGATTAAAGCGGGATAAAAAAATCGTATCGGATAACGCGCGCGCGCTGATTGGACCAATGTGAATCTCCGCTCTCACTCGATTGGCTAAAATGACTTTGGGCCAAGCAGCGCGCGCGCCATCCGATACGATTTTTTTTTATCTACTTTTGTTCCGCTTTCATTGTGTCCGAGTGATATACTGAGTAGGCACCGTCTTACCCCGGATATTGTGTTTTATGGAGAACCGATAATCCGCCGAGTGTTTATATATTCGTATACGATTTGTTAAACGTATGGAAGCCTTTTAAGACTTAACCTTTGAAAGTTATACAGGGTTTGATTATAAGGTCAGACATTTGCGCCACTATAAGGTCCATAATTTTTGGAGAAAGAGTAAAATGCCGATAATTTATATACAAGTTTATTTACTATATAGTAAATAAACTTGTATATAAACTGTCGGCAGATTACTCTTTCTCCAAATATATGGACTTTATAGTGGCGCAAATGTCTGACCCTGTAATCAAACCCTGTGTAACTCTCAAAGGGTAAGTCTTAAAAGGCTTCCATACGTTTAACAAATTGCAGTATCTGGATATTGTAACATCCAAAGAAAAAAGCTACCTTGATGGTGGTGTTGTTGCTGATGATGTTGTTGTTGTTGGTGATTCGAATTCTTCATCGTGGAAGACAAACTATTATTACTGGCAGACGAGGGAAGCGAATTCGTGGGCCCTGGCTGGGGCGAGCTCAGGTGCCGATCGTGCAATGAAGTGCGCGACGATGATGAGGGCGGCGGATGATGCGAGTTAAAGTCATTACCGCTCGTCTTATTGGTCGACACATTACTCATGTCATATTTTGAAATGCTTTCGTAGAGGCTGCTAGTCATTGGCTCGGTTGATAATGAATTTGTCTGATTGGACCATTCAGACCCCTCGAGATTAGACCAGGAATTTCCGCCCCAGCCCTGGGAAGATGTTGACCCGACATCACTAAAACGAACGCTTCTTAATTCTGGATTTACAAGAGAAAGAGCATGTGCTGTAGTGTTCAAAAATGTACAGGGGGGTTGGTTATAAGGAGGTCTTCATTAAAAAAAACGTAAAAAGACATGATTTAAAAAAAATTTCCCCCAAAAAGCATGATACTCAAAAAAACTGACTTGACCTTAGTGCAAAAAACTGAATTGACCTTATAACGGCACAAATGAATGACCTTAAGGTCATTATAAATAATACCCTCCTGTACCAAGAGGTTTAAAGAACATCCCAAAAATAGCTTTTTTGGAGAATTTTATGATCTTCGAAAATGATTAACTAACCCTACACCGCCAGCCTAGTAGGCTGAGCCTACCATAGCTATAGAGAGTTGACGGGTACTAATTAACAATAACTTCATTGCATTTAGTTCATTTTGAACATCAACACGATTTAACCCTTGCAAACATCGTTTATAAGCAGAAAATGGCGTTTTAACGTCAAAAAAAAAAAATTAAAAAAAACACTCATTTTATTTAAATATTTTTTTAGGTGGATGGTCCCCACTACTCAGTCCATGTAATTAACGCTTTCAGATTTCAAGACGGCCTTTAACTATAATTTTATGGGTGCTATGTGAATGATAAGTATTATCAGTAGCTCATAAATACATACGGTCCAGTCGGTTCCATCCCAGGCGGTGGAGCATTAATTTGTGAAGAATTGTGGCGAGTCACGTTCCGCATATATTCGTCGACCTCGACGTCCCCTAAAAAGTGTTTTTAGGCGAGAAACGTAAATCAGAATCGACTGGGTTTTTTCTCTCTTTATTTTGTTACATATTGGCAATATGATATTGCTGTCAAACCTGTATGAATAGTGGTGAAAGTGGGGACCCGAGGCCATGAATTTCCTTTCGGGGGACACGATTGGGGCTGCTCGTGCTTCAAATTCA
>SCLG01000069.1:566855-577767 GCA_004367875.1 Oikopleura albicans
ACACAACTCATAACTATGAGTCATACCTATGAATTCATAACTATGAGTCATAACGGACAAAATCCTCAAATAAGCTTTTTAAATACCTTTAACGTTATTGACGGGATGCTGCAGAACCGGACGCTGTAAAGCGCTAATTTCGCGCAGTTTTGGAATTTCGCCTAATTTGGGAAATCCCTTTGACCAGTTTTTGGTCTGTTTTCCTTGTGTGTCGGACTTTGATCGCGACACTCGGTCGATTACGATTGGATACGGATTACCGACCCCATGGTAACTGTCAGATGGCGTCTTTGGATGAAGGTTACCTAAAATATACATACAAATAAACTTTCGCAGCTTGGTTATTAAATAGGGCGTTGTTATAACTTATAAGGTCTTTACTAAATAAAAACTGACTTTCTTGTTTTCATAGACATAAGATTTTTATGATAAGAAAAAAATTCTAAAAATACCAAGTCAGAAAAAAAAAACACCATAAATGACCTATAATAACTTACCTGTCCGACCTTTAAACCACCTGGGATCACTCTCTGTACAATTTTCATCCAAAATAAGCGCGAAAAGACATGATTTAAAAATTTTTTTTGTCAAAAACATGCTTCTCAAAAAAGCTGACTTGAACTAAGTGCCATAAAAAACTGACCTAACTCTAGTGCAAACAAACTGACTTGACCCTAATGGTCATACCTTGTGACCTTATAACCATACGCTCTGTACCCCATACCCAGTTATAAGGCCACTTTTATATGGCAAATAGGCTTAATAACTGGTTACAAAGTGTAAACATTACTTTGTAAATGATCTAACAAAAATGCAAATTTACCATCATCATTATTCTTCGAATTGGGCCCCCAATTAATTTTTGAACGTTGATTGGGCGTTGACTTCATCGGGTTGGCAACCGGGCCACTATTTATTCTGGGATGAAAGTTAGGCTGTGGTTGAACGTCAAGAATCGGTTTATTTGGTAGTTGAGAAATTCCACAACTTGTTCCAACGGCTCGACCCGCATCATTTGACTTCTTTAGCCCAAATTCACCGGAAAGAAGGCTTGCCACGGAACTTATGTCGGAATTGAGTCTTAATTGTTTTAATTTATATTTATAGGCTATAACTTATGTATCATTTAAAAGTACACTACAACACGGTAGTAAGGGCAAGCAAAATTTTTTTCACTAGTTCATGTGAGTATACGATTTGTGAATTTTTCCACTAGTTCATGTGAAATTGGAATTGTACTGGTTCATATTATTTGGATTTTGAAAAAAAAATGCTGGTTCATATCAGTTCGATTTGTGAAAATTTCCTGGTTCATATGAGTCACTAGTTCATGTGAGGGTACGAAATTTTCTCGGTTCATATAAATTGAAAAAATTTCCCGGTTCATATAAACTGTAAAATGTTCTCGGTTCATATGAATTGCAATTTAAACAGACAAAAACTTCTTACTCGTACTTTGTTTTGGTTTTTGACGTTAAATTTGGATGTCGTTGTTTGAAATCAGAAACACTAATAGACATTTTGAATTTTCCACAGTTTTCATGGATTCGATCGTCTGAGGATTTTGATGTTGAAAAACTGATCTCATAGGTTGTTTTGATGATAGCCAGGGCGGAGTCGGGATTGATTTCACGGCCTAAAATTGAGGCTCGTTGTGGGTCTTCCTTAATCACCCATCGTGACGGAATCGTAATCAGAACACTCCGACCTTGTTTCACAATAGTTGTCTTACCTATAATAAAAGCGTGTTATATGTACAAGGGTATTGGTGATAAAATAATTGCTTTCTAGAATGGGTAGCGTAGGATCTTATGTTATCTGTGTATTACACAGTGTGTAAATAAAAAACTGGGCATTTTTTATTGTTATAATTAATCTGCCAAATGGTGCACCGGTGCCGAAAGAATAAATGAAATGATAACTTATCACTGATCAGGTCTCGAAAGCTAACTTATAAGTTATAACCAACAAAAAATTGTTATAACAATTGTATATACAATTGTTGTACAAATCCAAAACGACATTTTGTCTACAGGGGGGTTGGTTATAAGGTCAAGGTCTAAAAAACTGACTTGACCTTAAATGCATTTTTGAAAACTGACTTGACCTTATAACCAACCCCATTTTTTTTACAATTTTGTTGAATTTTTCCCAAGAAAATATGGTGAGCGNATGTTGAAAAACTGATCTCATAGGTTGTTTTGATGATAGCCAGGGCGGAGTCGGGATTGATTTCACGGCCTAGAATTGAGGCTCGTTGTGGGTCTTCCTTAATCACCCATCGTGACGGAATCGTAATCAGAACACTCCGACCTTGTTTCACAATAGTTGTCTTACCTATAATAAAAGCGTGTTATATGTACAAGGGTATTGGTGATAAAATAATTGCTTTCTAGAATGTGTAGCGTAGGATCTTATGTTATCTGTGTATTACAGTGTGTAAATCAAAAACTGGGCATTTTTTATTGTTATAATTAATCTGCCAAATGGTGCACCGGTGCCGAAACAATAAATGAAATGATAACTTATCACTGATCAGGTCTCGAAAGCTAACTTATAAGTTATAACCAACAAAAAATTGTTATACAATTGTTGTACAAATCCAAAACGACATTTTGTCTAGAGATGTCATGGACAATTTTCATTAACGGGAATTTGTTGAGCTCCAATGCTTCTTCCGTTCAATTTCGCCAAAAAATTGTTTTTTGTCAATTTTTTTTTATTCTTGACGAATTTTGACCAAAATTTAGAATGAAATCTTTTGATTAATAATTCACCAATTTATGAAAAAAAAACTTGCTCATTTACTCACCTCCAGATTCTTCCATTTTGACGATGGAGACGAGTCCTTTATTCCCAAACACAGTATTTAACGCGAACTCACAAAGCGGATGCCATCGAGAAGGACTAATACGGTTTCAAATTATGTGTTAAAAACACTTGTTCTATACCGTAAGAAATTAAAGATTTTTTGAAAAAAAAATCTGTGTATTGTCGGTTTTTGATTAGAACTTTTAAAATCAAAGTTTGTATTTGAGCTCTTTAGAAGGCGATAAAATAGGTTTCAACGTCTACTTTTTCCTTGTATATAATATGTATAATTACGTACAAGGAAAAAGTAGACTTTAAAAACTATTTTATCGCCTTTTAAGCTCAAATACAAACTTTGATTTTAAAAGTTCTAAACAAAAACCGACAAAAAACAGATTTTTTTTTTTCAAAAATCCTTTAATTTCTATCGAATAAGGGGCGCATGTATAGATATCTGGTGATTTTCATAAAGTTGAAAGAATACATGTTTTTGCGACAAAAATTATGACGACCTTATTATCTCATTTATAACGTCTTTGTGACCAAGCCAGATGACGTGATATATCAATCGAGAAAATTCTGAATATTCAAAAACCGTAACAAATTTCATTCAGCATTCTGTTGGCAAGCTCGGTGCGCGTTTCTTCTAGCAAGTTTGGCGATATGGACTGTATTAGCGATTCGACTGCTTTTCGTTTGGCATCGAGGAGGGCTTGGATAGTGATGTCTTTGGTGCGTTTTTATTTAGTTGACAAAAAATACGTGAAATTGCCTACAGGGAGGTCTGGTTATAAGGCCAAGCTCCAAAAAATGACTTGACCTTAATGCACTCCAAAAAAAATGACTTGACCTTAGTGCAAGAAAAAAGTCCCAAAAAGATATGATTTCTATAAATAAAAATCATTAAACCCGTGTCGTTCTAAACGTATATGTCGAGTTCTAAATTTAAACCCAAAAAAAGTGAAAAAAGACATAATTTCTAAAAAAAAATTATTACGTTCTAAACGTATATTGTGACCTTATAACCAGACCCCCCTATTAATTCGTGGGAGAACAAAAAGGAAAAGACGATGACGCTCACAAATGAATTACAGGGGGCTTGGTTATAAGGTCGAGGTCTAAACAACTACCTTAATACACTTTGAAAAAAATGACTTGACCTTATAACTTATAAAGTCAAGTCAGTTTTTTTTATAAATTATAACCATCTGAATTTTTTTCAACCATACGCACTTGGAGCTTGGAAAAATTCAAAAGACATGATTTCTATAGAAGACATGATTTTCTATATAGAAAATAAAACATACATACATGTACAAAGATATGTTTATCTGAAAAAAACTATAAAAATTTTACGATGACGGTACCAACGGGAAAAAAAATAAAAGGTAACGGGGTGAAATGATTCAGAAATAATTTATTTATGACGCTCGAAGGCTAAAAAATGGAGATATTTTTTCCATTAAATTTAGTGGCCAAATCGTATTTGTCTTGTCAACTAAAAAAAATGCACCTTTGTTTTTATTATAGGATGGATACGCGACGTTGGCGATGTGGACAGCAATTTCAGGCAATTCAGTTTTTACATAATTTAGGCATGTGTCATGGATACGGTCCACCATTTGCGCATCGCAACAGCCGGTTATAAGACCGGCCAACATTGACGGACTCATCTCGGCGAAACAGGAAGGCGTTTCGTAGTCAGGGTGACGGGCACACCGTCTCATACCCTACACAAGTAGTTTTAATATAAGTACATTACCTTATAGACATGATTATATTTAAAAAATGTATTTAGTCATGATTTATGTTGAAAAATTGACTGGATGAAGAGAAATAATTACGGGCAGCTTTTCTAGGTGATTTCCGGTCAAAGTATAAAAATGGGACTTCTCGAGATGTATTTTTACATTTTGCTACAGGTGAGGTTGATTATAAAGTCAAGGTCTAAAAAACTGACTTGAGCTTAGTTCAAAGGAAAAACGCAAAAAAGACATGATTTTAAAGATGTTTTCTCAAAAAGCATGCAGCTTCTCAAACAAAAAAACTGACTTGACCTTAGTGCAAACCAACCCCTGCATGTACAGAGGGTCTGGTTATAAGGTCAAGCCCCCAAAAAATTACTGGACCTTATAACCAGGCCCGTCAGTATGCCTGTAGTAAAATTTTTCAATTTTCAAGGACTTTGTTGGCGGTTCGAAAAGGACCCCCTATTTGGACCTATTTGAAAATGCTGGTATGAGAATGCCAGGCCCCCTCATATGATAAGATTTTTCATGACAACCTTCATAAAAATGTAAAACACGTTTTTTTTGCAAGAAGTTACCTGTAGATAACTATCAACTGCTTGTTGAAATTGTTCGTTCAGACGAGTGAATCTTTCCTTTGACTGTAATTTGATAGTATGATCTAGTTCGGCACCGTCGATTCCGGGCTTAATTCGAAGACGAGCGGTTCGCGATTTGAGTTCGATACAATCACGGTGACATTTTAAATCATTCTCATTGGTTGGCGATGTGATATTTGAAGGGATATCATTAGTACGTAAATAATCCGTCATGCCGGATGGAATCGCCATCTAAGAAGTTAGGTTATTACCTAAGCACAGATGGGTAGGTATGGTGACCTATATAGTGGTGACCCATATAGTGGTGATTTTTTTAATTCATTGAAAAACAGGGTTGGTTATAACTTATAAGGTCAAGGTCTAAAAACCTGACTTGATCATGATTCATTTTGAAAAAACTAAAGTCAAGTTTGACCTTAGTGCTGGGAAAAAAAGTTCAAAAATACATGATTTTATTGATAAAAAAAATGCAAAAAGACAGGATTCTAAAGATTTTTTTCCAAAAAGCATGACTTGATCTTAGCGCAAAAAACTGACTTGACGTTATACAGGTCCAAATGGATGACCTTATAACTAACCCCCTGTAATTGATTATCATAATAATCCCCGTAGATGCACTTATCTAGCGAAAAAATCCATTTTTCAAAAATACGATCGTGCCGTTATCTTGCGAAATCATACATTTTTGAGGGGCGGTTTCGGAGTTTTCTCCTGAGCAGTTATCGTGCACATTGCGCACCCTCTGTATATTATTTGAATATTATTATGAAATTTCAAGAACTTATAAAATACCTCCGCCCTTATATTTAAATTTCGCTCAAGTTATAAAAAAATGGCTTTCTATTGACAAGAAAGTTGAAAAATATGAAAACTAACCTGGTTGTCTCGTTCTCGTATTAAATTTGATAGAATATTTGAGCCAGGTGAAATTCGGGAGCCCATTTGAGGCTGATGTTGCTCTGGTGGCGGTTCATGGTTTCGCGAATTCAACATAATTGCATCTTGAAATTTATTGAAGTGACTCACAATCTTCTCCAAATGACACAGGATATTCTCCGTGCTCCCTGAATTCAAATATATTTTCAGCGAGAAGGATTTAAAATGGTAAATAAGTCTTAGAAATTGTGGGGACTTGACCTTATAACCATCTAAATTTTTTTTGTGTTTAAATTATGTCCCAAAGACCCCATTAAATACTATTCGATGGTAGTATCACCAAACACAGGACCTTTCAGTGAAAACGAAGGTTGACCTTATAACCACCCTTGTACGAATCCCACCGATCTTACCCATGGTTGTGGCGTCGTTTAGGTCAACCATACAGTATCCAACATCTTGCTTGATCCGTCTTTGTTTCTCTAACATTTCCCGCATTCGATTTAGGGGACGTAAAAAAATGCGCAACTGCTGACTATTACTCGCCGTCGTATTCACACTCAAACTACTGTATAAGTCTTGCAACAATGTCGCCAGCGTTTGATAGTTATTCATATGCGGCTGCATTGATGATAGGTACGCTAAAAAGAAAACGTATTTTTATTTGAAAAAAAAATAAAATAGCAAACCTGAAATCGCTTCCTGGAGTTGTGAGATATGGGCGGTTGTTATCGGTCGAGATGGTTGCCCAAATCTGAAAATAATAATGACTCATTATTAACTCTCAGGGGAAGGACTTTTTGAGAACCCGTAGGGCGAAATTGTGTGCATGTTTGCATACTATGCACAAACTTAAAAATTCGCAATAATTCTGGTAAAACTGGTAAAGCCAAGTTGTAGAGCTCGTCAAACTACGTCGATCTGACTAATTTATTTGGGCCACCAGGACCCCCTAGAGAGCTGTTTGAAATATCCAACCTACGCAAAAAAAAAATACCGCCAATGGAATTCTCTCGAAAAGTTGAGAGGGGCAATACCAATTCTGCCCTACGGGACCTCCTTATGCCTTGAATCGACGAAAAACCAAGTCGTGGGCATATATGCACACACTTCCCCCTGCGAGTTAATGAGCAAGAAATCAATTGACGGGTTTTTTTTTTATTGTTATTGCATAAAACTTATAAATATAATCAAGTGGAAAACTTATAAATACACCAGCTAACCAGTTATCTTAACAACTGTTTAGCTCAAAAAAGTTAAGATAATTGAGTAGGGCGTTTGGTAAAATTGATAAGAAGTATTGGAATCGAACCAGCCACCCTTTGTTTACAAATGACAAGTTGCTTTGGCGAGTCTATCACCATTATTTTGAACACAACATATTTTGTAATAATAAGGTCAAATTTAATATTGACTTTATTTCTCAGACCTTACAGTTACATTCGAAAAGGCAACTTATTTTTCTGTTTTTGCTCTGAAAAAAGTGAAACTTTTTGAGCTGAAAAAATCATAATTTTATAGATTTTCTTCATTAACAGACAACTTCATGATACAATCGTGGTATCTCATTCGAGACGCTTTTGTGGACAATGAGAAGCGTCCCTAATAGCGGTAAGGTTTGTACACAATTAATGCTTACCTTCTATCACCAGGAATCGTATGAATATATTGTTGATAAAAAAAGTCCGAATCTTGATTTGAAAAATCATTCCCGCGTCGNACAGAGCAGCCCCGCGAAGCGGGGCTGAGTATGCGCGTGTAACCAGTCCCATTACAGAGCAGCCCCGCGAAGCGGGGCTGGGTATGCGCGTATAACTAGTCCCATTAAAGAGCAGCCCCGCGAAGCGTGGCTGAGTATGCGCGTATAACCAGTCCCGTGACAGTGCAGCCCATATGAAAAACCCCATATGGGAACCTAAAATTTCAAAAGTGCTCAGATTTACCTGTAATTTGGTTTACAGACATATTTTGGGTCGGAGAGTTCATTTTTGGGGTCAAATCAAATTTTCGAAATCTCCAAAGACTATCAGATAGCTTCTGTAAAAAAAGTCGCAATTTGAAATAGTGCTCAGAACTGGCCAAAAGTTGGTTTGCAAACGTGTTATTGTCGAGGAAGTTCATTCTTTAAAATAAAAATAGTATATTGACCTCGAAATACACGCGCATACTCCATGGGACTGGTTACATGTTCATACTCAGCCCCGCTTCGCGGGGCTGCTCTGTAATGGAACTGGTTACACGTTCATACTCAGCCCCGCTTCGCGGGACTGCTCTGTAATGGGACTGGTTACACGCGCATAGTCAGCCCCGCTTCGCGGGGCTGCTCTGTCATGGGACTGGTAATACGCACATTCTCAGCTCCGCTGCGCGGGGCTGCTCAGTCACGGGACTGGTTATCCACGCATACTCAGACCCGCGTCGCGGGGCTGCTCTGTCATGGGACTGGTAATACGCGCATACTCAGCCCCCCTTCGCGGGGCTGCTCTGTCTCGAGACTGGTTATCCACGCATACTCAGCCCCGCTTAGCGGGGCTGCTCTGTCACGGAACTGGTTATCCACGCATACTCAGCCCCGCTTCGCGGGGCTGCTCTGTCATGGGACTGGTAATACGCGCATACTCAGCCCCGCTTCGCGGGGCTGCTCTGTCACGGGACTGGTTATACACGCATAATCAGCCCAGCTTCGCGGGGCTGCTCTGTCACTGGACTGGTTATACGCGCATACTCAGCCCCGCTTCGCGGGGCTGCTCTGTCACTGGACTGGTTATACGCGCATACTCAGCCCCGCTTTGCGGGGCTGCTCTGTCACGGGACTGGTTATACACGCATAATCAGCCCCGCTTCGCGGGGCTGCTCTGTCACTGGACTGGTTATACGCGCATACTCAGCCCCGCTTCGCGAGGCTGCTCTGTCATGAAACTGGTAATACGCGCATACTCAGCCACGCTTCGCGGGGCTGCTCTGTCACGGGACTGGTTATACGCGCATACTCAGCCCCGCTTCGCGGGGCTACTGTCACAGGACTGGTTATACACGCATACTCAGCCCCGCTTCGCGGGGCTGCTCTGTCATGGGACTGGTAATACGAGCATACTCAGCCCCGCTTCGCGGGGCTGCTCTGTCACTGGACTGGTTATACACGCATACTCAGCCCCGCTTCGCGGGGCTGCTCTGTCATGGGACTGGTAATACGGGCATACTCAGCACCAAAACCGATATTTATCGGTCAAAAATCGGTCGAATCAAAAAATGATTACTAAGTTCGTGTTTTTCGTCTAAAAATACGTCTATAATTTTTGGAAACCGATAATTATGACGCTTATTTTTCTCAAAACCGATATTTATCGGTCAAAAATCGGTCAAACACAAAAATGGACATCAATTTCGTGTTTTTCAGCGTAAAATACCCTTACGACATTTTAAAACTGGTATTTTCCATTACTAGATTGTCTATTACCGATAAATACCGGTAAAACCGATTAGCCAAGGACACTACTAAAAAATCGGATTTTTTGTCTGAAAATAAATCGGACCCCAAAATTTCATTAATTTTGGAGGTTTTAGAAAAAAGTTAGCGACTCCAGACCTCGCATCGTGGACAGTCTAGGCTAGAGCCCTCATGCAAACTTAACCCTTTAGCATTTCCCACAGATCTGGTAAGATAAAGGCGTAGGGGCTTAAAATTAGTTTCGCTATTATAACTTAAATGATCTCTGTACACGATTTCATAGGTCCATAAATTTTGAAGGCCTAACTCCTATCCCATCATGCAAACTCAGCTTAATATTATCCCATATTTTTTGTCAGGATAATGGCGTAGGGGGCTAAAAATGAGTTTCGCTATGAACTTAGAAATGTTCTCCGTAGTCGATTTCGTAGGTTGACCAAAATTTTACCCTTAACTCCTACGCCCTCGTGCAAACTAAGTCCCTTTAATATTTACTCAATTTTTTGTCAAGATAAGGGCGTAGGGGTTAAAATTGAGTTTCGCCATTAGCATTAAAATGTTCCGCGTATCCATTTTAGTAGGTCTACCAAATTTTGGACCTTAACTCCTATGGGGTCTTATACCTGATTTTCCGGATCGAGAGGCCGTTCGGACTCTACATATATGCACACACTTCCCCTGCGAGTTAATGAGCAAGAAATCAATTGACGGGTTTTTTTATTGTTATTTCATAAAACTTATAAATATAATCAAGTGGAAAACTTATAAACACACCAGCTAACCAGTTATCTTAACAACTGTTTAGCTCAAAAAAGATAATTGAGTAGGGCGTTTGGTAAAATTGATAAGAAGTATTGGAATCGAACCAGCCACCCTTTGTTTACAAATGACAAGTTGCTTTGGCGAATCTACCATTATTTTGAACACAACATATTTTGTAATAATAAGGTCAAATTTAATATTGACTTTATTTCTCAGACCTTACAGTTACATTCGAAAAGGCAACTTATTTTTCTGTTTTTGCTCTGAAAAAAGTGAAACTTTTTGAGCTGAAAAAATCATAATTTTATAGATTTTCTTCATTAACAGACAACTTCATGATACAATCGTGGTATCTCATTCGAGACGCTTTTGTGGACAATGAGAAGCGTCCCTAATAGCGGTAAGGTTTGTACACAATTAATGCTTACCTTCTATCACCAGGAATCGTATGAATATATTGTTGATAAAAAAAGTCCGAATCTTGATTTGAAAAATCATTCCCGCGTCGTGGCGGACCATAGGTTCGATATGTTCCTTCTGCAGACCCATAAGTTTCCACATTTGGACCTATCATTGTCATGATCCCGGTTTGAGCCAGATTTACATCGTCTAAATTTTTTAACGCGTTACAGACGTGGAAAAACTTGTAAACAACAATTGAGGACTCT
>SCLG01000069.1:584148-596640 GCA_004367875.1 Oikopleura albicans
TTGAAATGATTGGTCAACATACACACCCCCCACGGCGCGCCTAAGTTGGCCATTTTTTTTTTCTTAAAAAATGTTCCTTGGGAGTTTAGACGGAAGTTGACGATTTTTAATTTACATGGCCGGATAGAGGACTGTCGACTCTATAGAGCCAACTGTAACATGAAATCTTAAAATTAAAAATTCTAGAAAATTTATCACTTTTTGTCGATTTTTGCTGATTTTTAAGCCTAAAATATTATAAAACGTGATAATTATTGAATCAAAATAACCCTTATGAATTTCATGTTACAGTTGGAAACCTGCACCAAGGTGTCCTTTAATCAATTAGAACAAAAAAATATATATTATTTTTATCGGAAACTCCCCTGGACGTTTTGCCGTGAAGGGAAATTTCAGATTTTGTTAAAATTTGGACATTTGTACCACTTTTAGGTTATGAATCATGATTATTTTAATGTGAAACTTTTTGTGTAGTGTTGTCGAGCAATATAGATGATATAAACAGAGCTTTAAGATACAAATTGTTTTGTCACAAAAAATAGCGAGCCAATTACCCTCCATGATACTGAAAGTTTGGCTAATTTCATTAGTAGATTAAACGGTCATGGTTTCTCGATTTTTGGCTCATTTTTTACACGTACGAACCTGGGAAGGTCACTTTAAGTCCAAACGGATGTCCAAGTTCACTACCATGTTCAGAACAGTTTTTTGACAAGTCACATATGGCACACCCTTAAGCATTTAATTGGTCGACACCCGAAATACTAAATATCTTTCATTAGCGTAATCGGTGACTCATAAACTTATTTTTCGATGATTCGACTATTAGACATTTTACAATTACATAATGTGGATTTCATATCAACGCCGACTGTTTGATTAAAATTTGACCCTAGTGTCAAAAAGACCTTAAAGCGATCCAGATGACTTTATAATCAACTTATCTACAAATTTTGTAATTTGGTGTATTTTTTTTTTTTCAAAAAGTCATGATTTTGAAACAACCATGGTCCATTAATATAAGTCCATATGGTCTTATAAGACCTTATAACGAACCGAATCGCAGACCTTATAGCCAACACTCGCTTTACAAAAAACTTTAGTTTTAGAAAACTAAAACTTTAAGTATTTATGAAGAAATTAACACAATTATAAAGGATTTTTTTATTTTTATTAAACGGCTAGGTTAGGTATATATAGATAAAGTTGGTACAAGTCGCAGTGAAAGTAGCAATTAATTGAAATAAAACATGAATAAATCGCAAAAAGAATAAATTAATACAATCGCAAAGTTTATGCAGTCAGTCGGTATAATCAGGTCGATTTCTTAATCATAACCCAAAAATGGAAATTTGTGTATACAAGGGCAATCATTCATTTTTACATACCTGTACAAGTATTCAGCGAAAAAAAAATAAGTTAAAAAACAAGTAAAAACATCTTACACACAGTTTTAGTGATAATTCAACGCAAAACTTAACCTTGGCGCGACGAAATGTTCGAAACGAATGTCTATTTTCTAGAAAAAAAAAATCAGAAAATCCTAATATTTTGTTTTTTTACTGTATTTTCGTTCATTGACTGATATTTTTTGTCATCAAACTACATTTACGAATAACTTGACACATATGTCGTATTAGTCTACTTAATTCCCAAGCATCTAGAAACGTATTTTACGAGAAGATTTTTTATCCAAAAAGCATGATACTCAAAAAAATTTACCTCAGCTCAAGCTTAGTGCCTGATTAATCTGACTTGACCTTAGTGCAAACAAAAAACTGACTTGACCTTATAACGGCACAAATGGCTGACCTTATAACCAACCCCCCTGTATATTGATATATGTCTTGAGGTTAAAATTTATGGGTTAGGGGTAATCTCTAAATTTTCCAACAAAAATCTTCTCGTAACATACGTTTGTATTGTATCGTTTATTATATACAATACGTACAAAATCTATGATTTCAATAAAAAAAAGTGTACTTTGTTATTTGCCTAAAAAACATAAACGAGAATATTTTTAGCAAAAAAAAATATAATGATTGCCAAAAATTAGCGCGCATATTGGCCGCATTTAGGAATTTGCATGTACCTTAACCATTTGTGCCGTTATAAGGTAAAGTCAGTATTTTTGCACTAAGGTCCAGTCAGTTTTTTCAGGCACTAAGCTCGGGTCAATTTTTTTGAGTATCATGCTTTTTGGATGAAAATCTTCTTGTAACATACGTTTCTAGATGCTTGGGAATTAAGTAGACTAATACGACATATGTGTCAAGTTATTCGTAAATGGTATATAGTCCTAGATATTTACACTAGACGATACTTAGTTTAAGTATAAAACTGTGGCAATTGTGACAAATCTGTGTTAAGGTAAAAACATCGACCTTCAAATATCTAAAAATAGTTGTAAAATAAAATAAAAGTAGTTAATGAGTTAGGTGTAAGATGTTTTGTTGAGTCAATATGGCCTTTGTTCTTGTCGATAAAGCGCCATATAGATTCACCGGGTGACTAACAGTTAAAAGTTTTGTACTTTAGCACCGTCGAGAGTTTTTTTTTTAAGAAAGTAAATCTTCTTTAGCCTTGGAGTATAGCTCGAATGTCTGAAAAATATAAATATATTGAAGTGTCGAACATCCTTGATTTTTTTGTTTATGTTTTTTTTTAGTTTTTTTTTTCAAATTTTTATTTGTCTCCGAGAGAAAATTACCGATTTAGGACAGTTTGAGCAAATTCTATGGACGGAAACGGATAGTAGTCGTGTAAGGTTATGACGCGGCTCCAGGATGTTTTGGGCAGGTTGGTAGTCAACTGCCATTTCGCAGTCAGACGACTGGGCCGAGTCTGACGAGCTACAAATTTGAATTTGCTCGAGCAGGCTATGAATGGGCGAGTCCATTTCATATGAATGCATTTGATCAAGTTTAACGTAGCAGTCTTTTAGAGCGTATTTTTTGCTCATTGATTCATCATCACTGCTACTGCTGCTCTCCGCCTCATCCTGCGTTTGACGAGCCTCTGGTTTCATTTCGAGGTCATCGAATGTTGCTCTGGGCCTATCAGGTTTCATATCGGCGTCATCCGTCACTTTTGAATCCCCTGATGTCATCAGGGAGTCAACGGATGTTATGACGGGGTCATATGTCATTTTCGCCTCATCATATGTCAGCTTGGGGTCATCTGCTGTCATTGCAGGGTCATGTGTCATTTTAGGGTCTTCCGGTGTCTTTATGGGGTCATCTGTTACTTTTAAGCCAACTGTGGTTATTTCGGGGTGATCACATGAAGATGCTTCCGATTTTATTATTTGATCATCTGATGTCATTTCGGGGTCATTCGGTGTCATCTGTAGGTTACGTGTCATTATAACCTCCATATTTTCAAATTCGACCTCTTCGATCATTTCGATTATGGACGGCTTTCGAATTTCCCTGTTGTCAGAAGCACCCTCTCCGTCAGTGACCTCCGCCGGTGACCTCGGGGTGACCTCCTTACCTTCAAGTTTAACGCCCGTCCTACTGGTGCCTCTACCATCCCTAGTGCAATCCTGGGACAAATTATCATCGTCAATTTTAGTAGTAGTAGTAGGAGCCTGTGTGTCATGTTCCGAAATGTGTGGGACTAATTCAGCCCCAGATGAAGCAACATTTTCCACTAATTGGCCCTGAAAAGGCAAGGGTTGAAAGATAGAAGAATTTTTTATTATTTAGTATTTTTTTTTCAGGCAGCGAAGTGTGTGTGGTTGTGTGTGTATCGTTTTTTTTTGATGAAATTTGAATTTTTTTTTTTTTGGTACGTATTTTTTACGAAGCAGTTTCGGTAGAGGAATGAGGATTACTGGCAGATATTGGCTTGATTACCGGTTTTTGATCAAAGCATCTCGCCATTGGTGAATCGAAAATGGGTGACGATGGATCTAGGGGAGGTGGAGGAGGAGGAAGATTTAACTCCCTGTGTTTAACAGACGAAGTGCTCGATTTTAGCGGAGAACCGGTGAAAAGGGAAATACGCGGACACTCCATAAACCCTTCCTCATCCTTTTCCGAAGCATCAAGCTTAAATAGATTTTGATTCAATTAAATGCAAATTATTGTATTTACAGGGAAAGTCCGGGTTCAAAGTTAGCATTTTTCCGTTTTTCTTATCACTTTCATTGGGTAACCTCAAAACTTTGTAAATGAATTTTCAAAAAATACCACAAAAGTTCATGTTTTATAAAATTACCTCTAAAACACACATATTTTTAGATGCATTTCTTGAAATGTAAAGAAATATCAAAATGTATAACATACACCAAACGGGACCAAATTAAGTCCAGTGCCATATCCTTTAAAATTATTTAGCTATTGTTTATGGTGCTTGTTAAAAAATGCCTTCATTTAAAAACATGATATAATAATTTAGATAAAGTTGGTTTTATGACCGTTTTATGAGGGTGTTTAAACTTTAAACTTTAAAGACCTCAAGAAATAATTAGGAATTAGTTTCGCAAGCAATAAAGCTATAGTTATATTTGCACATATTTTGAGGTTACCTAACAAGTGATTTTTGTTAATTAACATGGCCTATTTGTTCAAACTTGTTTTTCAGAATCTTTTTTCAAAATTATATTGTTTTGGGTCAAAAATTCATTTTAAACCACACCAAATGTTCAATCACCAGTATGTAACTGTTGGTCAAACAAGTTACGCCAATTTACTTATCCGTAATCCGTTAACTTACGAGCACACCTGGTATAGAGCAATAATTTTGATAAATGCGATCTACAGTCCAGACTCTAACATGAAATATACCCATATAACATACTATGTGAATCGTTTTTTCCTCATACATATATTTCTGTATATATTGCTATCATAATGGTACCGCATTTATTAAAGTAAGGACTGTACCGTGTGTTGGAGCTATGAGTCATAGGCTATGACTCATAGCCAATGACTGACGCCAAAATAGCCTTCAAAATGATATGAAAATTGCTTAAAACGCGTCAATCACAGCACCACCACATGGTATATATTTGATCGTTATTATATAAAATAATTCACCACAAGCTGTTGAAAGATTCTGTATCTCTACCACCCTTTAGCTAGCAAAAAAATGATGACCAAATAATTACATTTTTTTTTTTTGCTTTAAAATCATGGCGGCCCATAAAAATTTCCCGGCTTTCCTACGAATAGAGAGTAATCAAGGGTTGAAATTAGCAAGTAATTCAGCCAAGCAATCAAACATTGATGTGAATTAAAATACTACAGAACTTTTCAAATATACTCAGCACAAGACTATAAAAAAATCCAATATAAATGGCGATCAGAACGGGCCAAACGGTACAGGGAGAGTGGTCATTTATGAGGTTGATAAAATGTGCCAACATTTAAATTAAAATTCCGAGAGTAGGAACAAATTTTTTTCAGATAAATTTTGGGGCTTTTTGAGGCGCGCAAATGTCCGATTTACGGTCGGAAATACCGGTCAAAGTGCAAAAATGTCGGTTTCTCTCTTTAATGAATCTAAATTCACTTTAAAAACATGATTTGCCTCTTTGTTGAAAACAAACTGTACATATTCAAACAAAAAAACTAATTAATGCCAGACCCCTGTACCTCATATTAGGCTGCTGAGAAAATAATTAAAAAGCACTGCGCAAATTGGTCATCAAAATGAGAAAATAATAACATCCTAATCGGAATATCCCCTGTATACATATAAATTTATTTCCAAGCAACGATCTCAATTATCAGGCGCGCCTTTTGCGTCTAAATCACTGACGCGTTGGTGTTTGAGAATCAAGATTGAACCACACTGGAGTATTTGGGAGAATGCGATATTTTAGGAAACAAAAAAGGAATTTTGGCCACTGGCTCGAATTGGGAGCCATACCAAACTTTGCAGTATATTGTCCTATTAACAGTCATGCGCATATTGGGCAGCTAGCTACCCATTTTCACTTTATTTCAAAATAAAAAGAGAACGGCTTGTGACAATAAAAAAACGGACAACGGATTTGAAATCCAAAATATTTTTATTTTAGAAAATTGTTTTTACGTTTGAGTCCGTGGAGGACGAGGGTTAAGGTTGAAAATCGCCCCAGTAAGAGAAGAAGAACAGGGCTTCAAAATAAAATAATAATAAAAAAATCCGTTCATTGTTTGGCGCGCTAAAGCAAATTTGGTAGCTAGCTAGCTACCCCATATACGCATGACTGTTATAGTAAACTCGATGCGCATGACTGTTAAACAAATATTTTAACGAACTCTTATGTTGTAAATAGGACTCTGATGAAGTAAGGGCTCATGAGACTTTGTGAACCTTATAGAGGCCAACATTTCAGGCCTTATAACCACACGGGTTTGTTTGTTGCGTGACGCGTCGACCGAGACAGGCACTGTCCGGTAAATAGACCGAACGCTATTTTTCGGCCAATATAACCGCTCTCCCAAATACACCGGTGTCGATTGAACATGCCGTGAAATAATGACGTAGTTTTCGCTATTGTAGACGAATACTTCTTTCATTAAAATTTAAAAATAACAAAAATATTGTCCAAACAGATGATCGATTCATATACAAATTGTATACAATGTATATTATCCATATATATAAATGATATCATATAACCCCATGCGCCGTTATCGGGTCAACATTTCAAGGACAAATTTTGACCCAATAACGGCGCAGTGCGTAGGTGGGGTGGTTGGAAAATTTTGAGTCGAAATGTTGACCCGATAACGGCGCGTATGTATATTCTTTGCTGAAAATACATAATATCCCCCATTAAAGTAAAATCCTTTACTTAGATTATTTAATCCAGAAAAAAAACACTAGATTTTATGTGATTGTTTCGACATGCATATTTCAAAAAAATAGTACAGTGGGTCTGGTTATAAGGTCAGACCCAAAAAATGACTTGACCTTAATGGACTTCAAAAGAAAACTGACTTGACTTTATAACTAGGGTGCCCGCAACTTTCGTGTAAATTCATACAGGGGGGTATGGTTATAAGGTCAAGCCCGAAAAAAATGACTTGACCTTAATGCACTTCAAAAAAAATGACTTGACCTTAATGCCATTAAAAAAAAATTTTTCCTAATATTTGATTTTCGCGAAAAAATTATGGTCTTCACTCTACAAAATGTNATTTTGGCCACTGACTCGAATTGGGAGCCATACCAAACTTTGCAGTATACTGTCCCATTAACAGTCATGCGCATATTGGGCAGCTAGCTACCCATTTTCACTTTATTTCTAAATAAAAAGAGAACGGCTTGTGATAATAAAAAACGGGCAACGGTTTTGTAATCTAAAATATTTTTTTTAGAAAATTGTTGTTACGTTTGAGTCCGTGGAGGACGGGGGTTAAAGTTGAAAATCACCCCAATAAGAGAAGAAGAACAGGGCTCCAAAATAAAATAATAATACAAAAATCCGTTCATTGTTTGACGCGCTAGAGCACATTGGGTAGATAGCTACCCCATATACGCATGACTGTTATAGTAAACTCGATGCGCATGACTGTTAAAACAAATATTTTAACGAACTCTTCTGTTGTAAATAGGACTCTGATGAAGTAAGGGCTCATGAGACTTTGTGAACCTTATAAAGGCTAACATTCCAGGCCTTATAACCACACGGGTTTGTTTGTTGCGTGACGTGTCGAGCGAGACAGGCACTGTCCGGTAAATAGACCGAATTTTCTCCCAAATACACCGGTGTCGATTGAACATGCCGTGAAATAATGACGTAGTTTTCGCTATTGTAGACGAATACTTCTTTCATTAAAATTTAAAAATAACAAAAATATTGTCCAAACAGATGATCGATTCATATACAATGTATATACATAAAAAAATCCGTCTATATAAATGATATCATATAACCCTCTGCGCCATTATCGGGTCAACATTTCGAGGACAAATTTTGACCCAATAACGGCGCAGTGTGTAGGTGGAGTGACTGGAAAATTTTGAGTCGAAATGTTGACCTGATAACGGCGCAGGGGTGTATGTATATTCTTTGCCGAAAATACATAATTTTCCCCATTAAAGTAAAATCCTTTACTTAGATTATTAAATCTAGAAAAAAAAGACTAGATTTTATGTGATTGTTTCGACATGCAAAATAGTACAGTGGATCTGGTAATAAGGTCAGACCCAAAAAATGACTTGACCTTAATGGAGTTCAAAAGAAAACTGACTTAACTAGGGTGCCCGCAACTTTCGTGTAACGCCATACCATTTATAAGATTAAAACATAAGATTAGCCATTCGATAGCATTTTTGACTTCACATTTTGAAAAAAAATAAAATTTTCGAAATTTTAGCGTTGGCGAATTTTTTTTTGGTTTTCGAAATTTAGATTTTTCTTAAAATAGGTTCATTCCAAAGAGCTCGCTCCGCTGATTCCAACGGTATATAGGGTTGCTAGGTTCAAAAAAAGGGACAAAGTTCCGGGCACCCTATTTATAACCATCTGAAAAAAAAACGTTCCTGCATAATTAAAAAAAAAGTATTGATCTGAAATAGCGAAAGAAAAAACTGTCCGAAATACGGACTCCGTATGCATTTAAAAAAGTCACCTTATCGTCGAATGGTATTTTGGCGATTTCGGGCGGCTCTTCTCTTTTCTTTTTGCTCGCATATTTGTACACTTTTTCCGGGTCCCTTTCGATTCCGTCTAACCCCCACGAGTCATTATTGCTCTTCTTTTGTTTTTCATAAATGGAGAGGAACTCACTGCCCTGGACGAGTAAACAATTGTGTCGTTTATTATTATGAAGCTGTCGTGACTCTTTTGACACCACCGACAGCAGCCCATCAAATCGATCATGCTTTTGCTGGACGGCCTCGCGGTGACACAGGCGGCAGACATGGACGGATTCGACCTCCTCCATCGTATGGACCTGCTCGAGGTGCTTTCGAAAGTGGGGAACGGTAAGCTCCTTATGCCCGCCGCCGCGCTCATCACACATGGGACAGACGATTTTTTGATAGAATTGACGGGGATTCCAAACATAGACCTCACCCCGCTCGCACTTCAGCTTAGGCATTCGTTCTAAAGAATTAGAAAATGAGTTTTTTTGTAATTCTCATGAATTTTATCCCGAAAATGACATTAAAGTTTTTTCCCAAAAAGGAGGTCTTGATCCAAAAAAAAACGTAAAAACGACATGATTTTTCCCCAAAAAGCATGCTACCAAAAAAACTGACTTCACCTTATAACGGCACAAATGGCTGACCTTATAACAAACCCCCCTATAGCCAATTTAACACGACGTGAAAAATTCAAACTTGAATTCAAGTTTGAAACAATTGCGGAAGGTCGTTTTTTAGCATACATACCGGTTCGAATGTTTTTTTTCGAGATATAGCATTTTTGTTTGTTAACCGGTAATTACCGGTACTTCCGGTTTTTGTTCCGGTCCGAAATTTTTTCACAAAAATTTAGCCCCAACATTTTCCAGTTCCATGGCAAAAACCGTTTGTCAATACCTTTCTTGGTTTTCCCAGCATGTTCGCTCCAGAAAAAATAAATCTTGGGGTATGCTAAGAAAGCGACCAAAACGATGTCCCTTATTTACCTTTCTTTTTTGCCTTATCTGCTTCCTTGTCCTTATCACGCATTGACGGATCATTGCGTTGATTTTGGGTCGATTGTTTATGGATAGCAGTTGGGTGATGAAGGGGTGAACTTTCCCGCCGCTGTTGTTGTTGTTGTTGCTGTTGTGGACCACTCGAATTTTGACATGTATAATTTTTGAGAGAGCCGGCCAATGAGGGCAGACTGATCGGCCCCTGGCTCGCTTGATTTTGAATAATCTGGCCCTGGCCCTGCTGCTCGTATTCTATATAGGACGATCCCATAGGTTGCTGATTGAAATAATTTTGGTTGTTTGAAAATTGCATGTCACTACTCGTATACGTTTGGTTGTTTGAATGTTGACTGTAGTTATAATTATAGGACTGATTGTCGCAAGGAGTCGAGACACACATCTTAAAAATAACATTAAGTTTTTGTGAAATATACACGGGATGCGCCGTTAAACGGCCACTAAAAGTTTTCAAAAACTGGCCGGGTTTCTGGTCGGTTAACGGAGCACCCTGTATACATTATTTTGTAGCTAAACAAACAGAACTGCAAATCCCCATGAATTTCACCCGGAAAGTATATAAGTAATTACTTTGTAACGCAAAGCTTTCAAACGAGACAAAAAATACCTGATAATTTATTTGCTGCTGTGAACTCGGATTATGTTCATAGTTTTGTTGCGGCTGTTGTTGTTGCTGCTGTTGCGGTTGTTGTTGATAATAGTTGTGCTCTGTTTGGTTAAAATCGGACACTTGAACTGTTGAAGGTTGGCTTTGAAGAAATTCTTGATGCATTGGCCCACTAGTGAAGGTACCCGGCGGCCCAGCGGATACCTGGCGGTTAAAATTGCTCCGACTCGTCTCATTTGATTGAGTTGTCTGTTGTTGTTGTGTTTGCTGCGCATGTTGTTGCTGAAGATGTTGTGTTTGCTGCTGCTGTTGCGGGTGGTGATGTTGCTGTCGGGCTGGGTTAGGGTTAGAGTGTGTTGACAACTGATTTTTTTGTTGCTGTTGTTGTTGATGAGACCGTTGCTGCTGTTGTTGTTGTTGTTGCTCAGTAGACTGCGCCTCATTGGACAACAACTGCGACATTTCATTTTGACTCATAAACTCGCCAAAACTCGTGTCAATATCCAGATTAAGGGACGTATCCGAACCAACATTAAAATTAAACGTATTGTCGGCGGAACTCGTGTTGACCCCGGCCAGAGTCGTCTGAGGGTTAAAGCTACTATTGTTGCCCATCGCCTGCGAGTAGGACGGTTGGGACAGTACGGGCTGCGGTGACTGCTGACAGAGCATTTGATTAAACGACTGGGAGTTAACAAAGTTGCTGCTGCTGCCGCTAGTGTTTGTATTGGCAGCGTTGCTGCTGCTCTGTGTTGAGGGGGTTAACGGAGGCAGTTTCGTTGTGGCCGAAGCGCTCACCGCCGGATGACTTGGGCTCGGGCTATTGGAACTGGTCGGAGCCACTTTACTGCTAGACCCGCTATTACTGCTCGGTCTCGATGAACTCTCACTCGAGGAGACCTTTTTTCGCTTTGGATTTGTACATTCTTTCTTCTCCCAACATGAGACAAACTCAACCGAAATGCCCGTGTGAACGCGATTAACATGATCCTAGAAAAAATAAATAAATATTCAAAGAAGAACCGAAGCCTTCAGGGCTCGATAAATTACGATGCCCGCCGGAAAATCAGGGCTTTTTAAGTGCACATATCACGTTAAAAATCTACCATGGTCCATGGTTAATTTAAATTACATACATGTAATTCATTGATATAATATTCCTAAGAAATTCCTTTTAGCAAAGAAAAAACTAAAGGGGGGTCTGGTTGATAAGGTCAAGTCCCAAAAAAATGACTTGACCTTAATGCCCTCCCAAAAAATAACTTGACCTTAGTGCAAGAAAAAAGTCCGAAAAGATATGATTTCTATAAAAAAATTATTACTCGTGTTTTACCCGCGTCATTCTAAACGTATTTGTCAAGTTCGAAATTTAAACCCAAAAAAAGTGAAAAAAAGACATGATTTCTATAAAAAAATTTATTACCCGTGTTTACCCTTGTCGTTCTAAACGTATATGTCGAGTTCTAAATTTAAACCCAAAAAAAAGTGAACAAAGACATGATTTATCTTGAAAAAAATGACTTGACCTTAGTGCAAAAAGATGACTTGAACAAAGACCCCCCGTGTATCCAGAAAAAATCTTAAAAAAGACATGATTATAAAAAAAATTTTCACAAAAACATGCTACTCAAAAAAATCTAACTTGACCTTAGTCTGAGAAAAAACTGACTCGACCTTAGTACAAAAGACTAACTTGACTATAAAACGGTTACATCTTATAAGTGACCTTATAAGCAGACCCCTCTATAAAATATAGATATCAAAAACGTTATGGAAGAAGAAAACAAGCTTGCATGTAAATTTACCTGTTTCTGTTCCTCAGTTGCGCACAGTCCATCAAAATCGGGCAGGGTCGACGAGTTTTTCTTTTGCTCTTTTCCTTCTTCCAATTTTTTATTATAACAGGGTAGGCAAATGGAGAGGTTTCGGGTGGCAGCAATTTCGTCTGGATTTTTGTGAACTTCGGTCACATGCCGCCTCCAGTACTCGGCGCGGATAAAGTGTTTGTCCGTTTCATTTTGATTGTTGATACAATAAGGACATATAATCTTACTTTTGTAGAAAATTTAAAACACAATTAAAAAATATCGCATATCTGGAATATGAAGAACAAAAAGCTAAAATGTATCATATGCGAACGAATGAAAAACGTATTCTTAATACAACGGATCGGT
Organism: Oikopleura albicans; assembly: GCA_004367875.1. Lineage (NCBI taxonomy): Eukaryota > Metazoa > Chordata > Appendicularia > Copelata > Oikopleuridae > Oikopleura > Oikopleura albicans. The sequence continues at coordinate 596,538 of SCLG01000069.1, forward strand.
TATAAATAAACGAGTCTTAAAAAAGCCTTTCTTCAAAAACATGATTTTTAGAAACTTCATCCAAAAAAAGCGTAAAAAGACATGATTTCAAAGATTTTTTCCA
>SCLG01000069.1:606733-623897 GCA_004367875.1 Oikopleura albicans
AATATAAAAAAGCCGGGTCAAATCCGGGTCTGACCCGGCTTTCCCTCGGGTAGAGCAGGGGTAGGGTAACACCTTTTTTTACGCGGGTCAGACCCGTCTGTGACCCGGCTTTGACCCGGCACACGGGTCTGACCCGGCCCGTTTTTCGTGCTCGGGTCAGACCCGGCATTTGACCCGGCTTGACCCGCGGAAAAAAGGAAGGGTAGGGTAAGAAAAAAAATAAAATTTGCCGATCTCTGATACGAAGGGTGGGATACGGAATAGCAATAATGGATTGTACCTAACAGGAAGAAAAAATGGGATTATTTCAGGACATTAAATATGGACCATAAGTTATGGTGATTATAAAATATTATCATGCATATTCCATTATTATTTTTCCTGAACTACATAAAGTATAATATCAAATAAAAATCTTATGGTTTAAAACTTTCGAGTTCAACTTGAAAATCTAGGTAATAGCGAGCCGGTGCTAAAATGGGGAAAATGATAAAAATTTATGGATAACTGTGCCCCATGTACTGAACCTGGAAAATTCCATACTGTACAACTCCAAAAATTCACATTTGTGACAAATAAAAACGTTTACCGTCATTATCTGCATTCAGAGGTTAAAATTCCAAATACAATTTTTACTCACTTTATCAAACTCTATCTGGTACCTAAAATGTTACCAATAAATCTTATAGAATTCTCGTTAAGCAAGCAAAAAGAAAATAATAATAATGGATAGCGTCCAATAAGGAGAAAAAATGTGATTAGTTCGGGTACATTACCATTATTTACCGTGATCAGAATATATTGCTGACAAAAAGAGAGAGAGAAAGAGCGCAAATAAATGAGAAAAAACCTGCATAAAACAAAAATAGATAATGGCCATAAATATTTCATGATTATTTTTCGTCAACTTTAACGAGTACAAGACAAGTGCGCGATGGAAGATAAAGTTTGATTGATTGCTCTTGGCCATCGACCTGTTGCCCGGTTGTAAAAAAAATTTGGTCATTATCCAGTCGACCGTGACCTTCAAAAGTTGGACAGTCTGAATTGAGGCNGATTGAAAACAAAGAGCGTAGCCAATTAGTCAACGTTTCAGTCATGATTTACGGCGTGGGCTGTAAAAATGAGAACCACTTAATTTAATATGTGTTGTAATTAACATGTAAATAGTATGTTATTGTGATAATCGCCTTGGAAACATAAATTCGCATAACAAAAACGGACGCTAGATGGCGGGAGCCACATCATCTCAACTTGGTTGAAAATGATAAGTTTGGGCATTTAACCCCCAACACGACCCCTGGACGTTTGTCGGGCCCCGTGTAAAAACACTATTTTTGAGTTGTTAGGCTTCATTAAATAAAGTAACAGTAAAAAGCAACATAGAATATGGTCAAACTCACTCCAAAATCACGCAAACGAAGATAAATCATAATTATTTCAAATTAATAAAGTTAATTAAGCGTGTTGAATAATTTCCAATCACAATCAAAACAAATCAAAACAACAAAAATCACACATTTTCCTACCTAAAAGCGTTACGCTTTAGACCGTTACGAAATTGCATCATTATCTAAAAGCGTTTAAACTTGATTGTGTTATTCTATTATTTTATTTAAAATACTCTACTTTTAAGTTATTTTTTTTTGTTTTCATAATTGAATCACATCCAATTTTTATCAGAATCAATAAAGTTGAGGTGATTTAGCGATTTCTTTCGTACATCGAAGTTCAAATTAACTCAAGGAACAATCCTGATAAACATAACATAACATATGTAACATGTGCCAACACATTATTGCCAATACTTCATGTACCGAAGGTTCGCGAACTTGGTCGTTAACCAAATGTTAAGCAAATTGTTAACCTAAGTGTGGTCCTGAATTTTGTTTTGGAAATGCTTAACCTATGGATACCGCAATTTTAGCGGTACCCACATATAAAATTTATCACGTTTTTCCTGTACTACCAATATCTCAAGGCCACCGCTGACTGTTACGATTAACCAAAGGGTACCTTTATAAATAAAATGGCATCAAATGTAATTGCTGGGCAAAATTAGTAGAGGATTAATAATGGCTTTTGAACAAACATAGATACTGAATGAAGAACTGTAAAAGGTTGCATTTCGATTGGCTCGAAATTTAATACAAATTATTGATTATATTTTGTTCTTGTTATTTCTTATACAATTGCACGAATATAAATACTTTTAAGTGGCAAAAAATTGGCATAACTCGAGTACGTAATGTGTTATTTTAGTTAAACAGGCTTGAAAGCACGATATCTTATAAGTCGGGTAATATAAAAGTTTGACAAGTACGGGAATCGAACCCGAAACATTTTTGTTTATAAAATCGCACCAAAAAGGTAATACATATTGAAGTTCGTTTTAATTTGATGAGCGCTCAAAAAATTCGTATTTTTAATACGATATTCGAAATTAGTCGTACTATGGCTAAGACATATTTTTAATATATGTTTGTTTTTTTTACATCCAGACAATTCCCAAATTTGACCAGACTACCGAAAAATAGCTACAAAATTTTGATTTCTGTATTTTGATTTTAATAGCTAGTATATATAGAGACATGGCATGAAGCTCATTTTTAGAATAAATGAGCGATTAAAAATGTTTTTAAAATGGCCACTAATGCATGTCAATAAAAAATGCAGGAATTATTTTCAGATAAATTCATACGAAGGGTGGGATACGGAATAGCAATAATGGATTGTACCTAACAGGAAGAAAAAATGGGATTATTTCAGGACATTAAATATGGACCATAACTTATGGTGATTATAAAATATTATCATGCATATTCCATTATTATTTTTCCTGAACTACATAAAGTATAATATCAAATAAAAATCTTATGGTTTAAAACTTTCGAGTTCAACTTGAAAATCTAGGTAATAGCGAGCCGGTGCTAAAAACGTTTACCGATGATTCAGAGGTTAAAATTCCAAATACAATTTTTACTCACTTTATCAAACTATCTGGTACCTAAAATGTTACCAATAAATCTTATAGAATTCTCGTTGAGCAAGCAAAAAGAAAATAATAATAATGGATAGCGTCCAATAAGGAGAAAAAATGTGATTAGTTCGGGTACATTACCATTATTTACCGTGATCAGAATATATTGCTGACAAAAAGAGAGAGAGAAAGAGCGCAAATAAATGAGAAAAAACCTGCATAAAACAAAAATAGATAATGGCCATAAATATTTCATGATTATTTTTCGTCAACTTTAACGAGTACAAGACAAGTGCGCGATGGAAGATAAAGTTTGATTGATTGCTCTTGGCCATCGACCTGTTGCCCGGTTGTAAAAAAAATTTGGTCATTATCCAGTCGACCGTGACCTTCAAAAGTTGGACAGTCTGAATTGAGGCTGATGCGATAATGTCCCGGACGGCGCACACCAATCGAATAATCCGTAAAGGATTTTTCATGATGAAAGTTGAAAATAAAAATGCAATTCGCTCGATCAAAAACGATCACCTTAGAGGGGTAACATGATGAGTTATGTTAACAATTTGCATTTGGAATAACACTTTTTGACCAAGTGGTTTTGACCAAATTACAGTTGTAATTTTTGAAATACTAAACCATATAAAGTAAAAAATATCTCGTTGAAAAAACTTCAAAATGGGCGAAAAAAGCATTCGAATACAAAAATAAATCTCAAAAATATCACCCAGAAAAAGTCTGTCGCAAAAATAATATAGAAAAATTATGTAACTTTAGCGCATTTGGTCGAACTGCATCTGAAAAAATTATATGAAAAAACTTCTGGTAAAAAAAATGCGGAAAAATGCTCCAGAAAATTACAAATGTGAAATTTCTACGACTTTAATGAAGATTTTTCTTTCGGTAGTTTTTTCGCCGTATTTTTTTTTATACAGCAACTACTTTTTATTGTGTAGGTTTTTTCCATGCCCAAATTTCCCGGAAAATTCACATGTTACCCCCACCTTATCGTCCTGGTGTTTCTTGGTCACGTAGCCTGGAATGGAACATAGCCATTTAGCCTCTTTCTCTAGTGCATTCAACTCTACATCCCAATTGTTCAAAAATCGATATCTTAACAGCTCATCGTCGACCAATGAGAACTGTCGGCGGCAATGCTTAAAAAATCAATTATTTTCCAATAACTTTGCTTCTTTTCTTTTTGTTTCTCAAAAAATAAAAAAAATAAATTAAGACTAATCTGGTTCAATTTAGCCGCGTCGCTTTGTTCCAGCTGAACTTGAACCAGAAAAAAAAGTCATATAATTTTATCATAAATTAATTACATTCAGATTCACGCCCAAACTGTACACTACTTATGCCACAATTTGTGTTAATGATTATCTATTATTCAATATGCTGATATATGCAAAAATATAATTCCATTTGAATGAAAAAAAAATACTAATACATAGTGTATAGTTTTACAAGCAAAAATGTCAGTCTAATACTCCTAGGCCGTTATTGAAAGTTCAATTATAATGTTTTAATTAGAAATAAACCACAAAGTTGAAGAGTACAAAGATACCTGATTTCAAATAATTTGTAAATCTAAAAAAATTGTATTCCAAAGTTTTTTACGACTGAAAAAGTACCATGGACAAATGTGTCCACAGTGGACGGTTCAGGGTTTATAATCTGACATTATATTTCAAATAAGTCATTTGAAATATAATATCAGATTATTAACTAAACCGTCCAATGTGGACATATTTGTCCACGGTACTTTTTCAGTCGTAAATAACTTCGGAATAAATTTTTTTTAGATTTACAAATTTCGCCTGGTGTTTGAAATCGATCTTATTAGGAACTATTCAAATATATTATCAAAGAGTTCTTTCATTTAGAAAATTGGTCAATTAACCACGCGTGACGACTGCGCGGTCTAGGGTCAATATGTCTAATCTATTGCCTATCATATTCTATACTAGTACTACATATAAAATGTGTAAAGAGCGGGGTGTTTATAAACTTTAGGTCAAAATATCTTTAAATCTTAAATGTCTTTTTTATGACGTTAAGGTAATTCACCCATAAATTACGACTGAAACCATTGACAAAAATAACCTACAGGGGGTTCGGACCTAAGGTCAACCCCTAAAAAACGTCTTGACCTTAAAGACACTTTTAAGAATTGACTTGGCCTTATAACTGTTTAAAAATTTCAAAAAGTCATGATTTATTAAGGTTCGTCGAGCAAGAAGTGTAAAAAGATATGATTTTATAGATTTTTTTAAAGACATGATTTTGTACAAGACAATAAGATCAAAAAATCTTGATGCACAAAATTCCTTGACCGTAGTGCAAAAAATGACTTAACCAATAAGTAGCAGGCCATAAAAATCGATATGCAAATAGTTGACATTATAAGTAATAAAATCATGTATTTTTAGATTGTTTTTCATCAATTCAAGTCTTTTTGAAGTTAATTTAAACCGAAAAATAAAGCCCAATAAGTCTGGAAATTTTTCGGACCCAAACCGTTTTTCTATGTGCTAAAAACAGCCCTTACTCGCATCTGGAACGCTTCCATAGGGCTATTTTTTGTAACAAAGTATTTCCAAAACGTCCAAAAATGAACACTTTTGAATACCTCGAGGAAGCTCCCGTATTAGGCCATTTTCAAAAACCAAAAACGGGCATAAAATGAGTAGGAACTGTATTATAAATGTGACGTCATCAACAAGTGTATAAGGCTTAATAATCAAATAAAAGCTGAACCTTACATCCACTTTGATTGGTTATCTAACATCACACCCAGCTACTAATTGTCACTCATTAGTTTGACAGTTCGTTGTAAATAAATGTTGTATTTTTAATCAGATGTCATTTTTAACCGGTTATGTATGTCACATATTATATGTGTCAATTAAAATACACATAAATTTATAAGGCACATGTATATACATGTATATTTTATTTAACACTCAATAATGGATAACTATTAAATACACAATAAAAGTGGATGATGAAAGTTTTCAGAACAAAAAAAAGGGGTGAAAAATTGCATTGTTTACCCTTTCTTATCCGTTTGACAATGATTTCATCAAAAAAAAAATCTCTGATGGCCTACCCACTGTACTTTTTTCCATAGTTGCTCAGTCTCTATAATATTTTCGGCGAACATCAACAATTGAGTCTCTAGGCATATCTCAGGTGAAAAAAAAACAAAAGAAAGAACTTTAACCAAATTATTATACACGGTTTATTTTTATATTCCACTTAACACCTGACGTTTTATAAATCTAATACATCCGGTGAGAACTATTTATTTTATTTTTCTATTTTTTACTTTTTGTTCCTCGTTGATTGCGTAACAGTATCTAGCTAGCAAACTGTAAATCACAGTACCTCTTTTGTTGTGTGAAAAATGGAATATGATTTTGACCTGAATAATGCCCATCCCTCTGAACCAAGGCCATTAACAAAAAAAAGAACCGACCTTCTTTTTCGTAATTGGGATTTTGGTTAATTTTCTAAGCAAAATAGTGGTCAATTCTGAAACGAAAAAAAAAACTTTTTTTTCAAATTAAAAATGCCACACAAAATCGATGACGTCATTAGTTATTAATGTAGCAGAGTTGCTTTCTAACCAATCAATTCAAAATTTATTAACCCAATGGCACATGAAATATTTAACATTTTATTTGGTTCGATTATTTACCACAGAATAATTTGGCAACAAGTTTGACACCGGAATCACTGTGGTAAACTTCACTTTGCACCAAGAAAGGAAGATTTATTATTTAAGCCCCTTATTGAAATGGGATATTGGAACTGGGCAGTCTAAAACGATTTCTACACTTTTTTCACACTTCATTAACAGTGATAAAAATCAACAAATTATGAGCTTTTGTTCCCCGAAACTCCTAATACAGGGGGTGTGGTCATAAGGTCAAGCCCAAAATACTATCCTGACCTTTATGCACTTTAAAAAAACTGACTTGACCGTGTAACCATTTAAGGTAAAGTCTTTTTAAGGTAAAGTCATTTAAAGGTCAAGGTCTAATAGACTGACTTGACCTTAATGCAGTTTGAAAAAACTGACTTCACCTTATACCCAACCAGAATTTTATTTTCTTGTCCAATTTGAGTTCAATTTTTTTGTATTAAGATTTGATTTGCCCCAAAAAAATATGGTCTTCACTGTAAAAAATGTTTAAGGAGGTGCGTAACCCTTTGTTTACAAATATTCCAAATGAACTTGGAAGGACTTTAATATGATCAACAAGCCTTAATCAACTGATTATACGACGAAAAGTATTTCTAATGGTCACTTTCACGATTTTTAGTTTTATTTGTAAACAAATGGTCCTCCTTAAAAAAACACTATTTTATAGAAAAAAGTTTAAAAAGACATGATTTCTATAGATGGGGTGAGGTCTTCATTCAAAAAAAAAACGTAAAAAGACATGATTTTAAAAAAAATTTCCCCAAAAATCATGATACTCAAAAAAAAACTGACTTGACCTTAGTGCCTGAAAAAACTGACTTGACCTTATAACGGCACAAATGACTGACCTTATAACCAACCCCCNCCCCCTGTATATAGTTTTAATTAAGAAAACAATTAAGGGGTTACGTATCATTGCTAAAAAACCTGCGGCTTTACATGCATGTCTAAAGATGTTACAGGCGGTACGGTCGATTTGTGTGCAAAATGGGGAAAAATAAGAATGCTCTTCCTGTACATAGCCTATGTAACATAGGGCCTCTGTATATTTCGCATACATTATATCAGTTTAGTAATGCCGTGGACACCTTTCCCATGTTTTTTTGAAAATCGTTCTTGAACTTTACCTACAACATGTAGAAAGAAATAATATTTTAAAAATTTAAACATACGAACAATAGTTTTACCAAAAGTCCTATTTATTTTTACATATGGCCAGGTGACGGTGAAACTCCATTGTTTGTAATAACTGACCTTTGAGTAGCCTAAATCCTTGATCTTATAAATAACCCGTGTTGATAATTATTGCATTTGCAAAATCAGAATACTTTAGGAAATGTTGAAAATGCAATTGTATTTATATATGAAGGACATACATACATTATATAGCTATGGTCCATAGCCTATGGTCAAAATCACAATCTATCCAATTTTTTTTTATAAATTTATGAGTTTGTAAACTACACATACGATACCTATACTTGTCAGCTAATATCTGCTTGTGTTTATTTATTTTATAAGAGTGGCGAATAACTGCGCAGGACGTAAGCGGAATAGAAAAAAATGGAAAAACCTGCCAGATAACAGCATCTACAGTCTACTAGCGACTTTTTTTCACTAAATATGAATGCAATTGCATTCATTGTGGAGCGTACTCCTCCTAGACGATTCAAGATATAAGTTCAATTTAAATTGCATATTGCAATATGATATTGCATATGGACTTTAGACTCATGGCTATCAAAGCATCTAGGTCCCGAACCGGTCAGATAAATTTTACCGGTAAAAAAATTCGGTCAAATATTACATGTAAATAGTACGGAAATAAACATTTTTACTACTTTATACCGGTTAAATGATCTATTTAATTGATAGATATAATAGATTTGATTAAAACTGTATCAAGTTCTACAATAACATATCATAATAATATATCATATAAAAAAACGGACGACTCACCTCTTTATGACGAGTTTGAAAATTAAGATACTCGGTTAGAACTTCGAGGAACCGACAATTTGGTACTTTGACCGGTCAAAGGTGTAAAATTCATCTGATTTTATGAAATTGGAATTAAATTTATATCTTGAATCGTCTTGAAGGAGTACGCTCCACAATGAATGCAATAGTGAAAAAAAAGTCGTCACTGTAAATATCCTTTCAAAAATTATCACCAAATTGGTATGGCACCCGTTTTAAGGGCGAAATCTTTAACCTAATAACCACTCCCGTCTGTATTTTCCGGTTAAAATCTGGCAATAGCGGCCTACTTAAACCATCTCCATATACTATTTTTAAAACGAGCCTTTTGATACAAAATGTCTTTTTAAGATCAAGGTCAAAGCTAATTAATCTTAGACAATATAAAAGATTACCTTATATGATTGATTGTTGCCTTTTCGTGGGAAGTCAAGCCATTCTGGATGGCCAAATTCATTTCCAATAAAATTCAAATAACCTTCGCCGCCAAGACCATGAACAAGAGCACGTATCATTTTATGAAAAGCCATTCCACGGTCTATTAGAGTGAAAAATATGAAAAATACTCCCGTTAAGAGCACCTTTTCACAGCAAAACGCTCACGGGTCTAAAACTGATTACATATGTACTTGATGACCCCCATAAGGGGCGCAATTTTAATCAAATTGAAAGCGGCCGTACTATGACAACGACTGAAAAGTTGAAAAAAATCTGAGTCTAATAATTAGGAAAAGGAGATAGAAATGGGCATTTCCATACGGTATGGAAATGCCTATTTGTATCTCTTTTTCCTAATTATTAGACTCAGTTTTTTTTCAACTTTTCAGTCGTTGTCATAGTACGGCCGCTTTCGATTTGATTAAAATTCAAATGGTTCATACCCCACGTTTTTTATCAGAAAAAAAGTCCAAAAAAAACATGATATAAAAAAGTTGGATTTATAACAGCATAAGAGCGTATAACCACCCCTGTAAGGTTTACATCCTCAGCGTTGTGCCACCTCAAGTACTCATAAAATGTAAATATATTTCTCACACAAACCTATAACACCAGTCCGCTGGGACAAAATGCTCATATTTGTGTACATTTGAGCGTCCATAAGCTTTAAATTGGATTATTAAAAGAATAGTAAAATGAAATATACAAAACTGATATTGAAAACGATATTAATTTTTAATCTGACAACAAAAATATATATAAATATATTTATATATATATTAAGTATATAAGAATCCGTAATCCAAAAAGCAATGGTTTTGTCGCCGACAAGCGCCTGATCATGGGACTCGACATATGCGATTACTTTTTCGCCATATCTTCGATTTTCCAGGGTATGAATAATATCACCAATATCCCAATCTTGATCTTGTTTCTCTTTCAATAGCTTTATCCACATGTCAGGGATTGACATGCCTAAAAAAAGTAAAATAAGTTTTTTGTTTGTGTAAAAAAAAGACAAGTTGAGTGATGTTCGTTTTCTAGTCTTAGAAAAGGTTACTGACCTAAACGAAAATCGAATCCAATACCTCCTTCAGTTACTGGCCGACACATTCCTAAAACGTAAGAACCAATCAAAGTTGAGTTTAACAATTCGGACTTGGACCCCATTGGATAGGCCAAGCGCCCGCCAAGGGAACAAAAAAATCATTTGGGGATTAAATTGGCACCAAAAATCGATATAAACACAGACACGTGCTCGTGGGTGCACGTAGGGGGAGACAAACACATACACTCGGCATTAGTTTTCGAGAAAATGGAATTTCTCAGAAAAAAAGACACTTTTGAAACCCAAAAAATACTTTGAACTTCTCAAAAAATGATATATATATATTTAAAACAAACATTTAAAACTTTTTTATTGATATTTTTGTATTGCTTTTACTACAATTGTTCTGTTTAAAAATTTTTATTTTATATTTATGTTTCTTCTTTTTTATTTATCACTTTTTTTAGAAAATTTCTTTTAATTTTTATTTTGACAATCTAATACAAAGGGTGCGCAGTTATCTTGCGAACTTGGTCCTCGAAAAGTCGCAAGATAAGCGTTTTTCGCAAGATAACTGCTCCATGCGTAGGCGAAAACGGTGAAAAACCCCAAAAACGAATTGTGATATTTTACCACTCTTTATCTTGGTTTATTATTATTTTTAATTAAAGTTTTATAAAAAAATAAGTGAGTCGAATTTCGGACGTTTAACCGCCTGCTCGAACCGACGTGTTCGAATAAATGCAGGTTATACAACAAATTTTAGTTCAAGATTTGTTCCGAGAAAATAGTAACTTAATTTTTATCAGAATGTTTTTCTCAAGATAACTGCTCAGTGCGTGGGCGGAAGAGTCGAAAAAAATTTTATGAAAAGTCGCAAGATAAGCGTACGAGCGGAAATTTTCGCAAGATAACTGCGCACCCTGTGTAATATAGGGGATTAAACTGGCAAATAAAAATATGTCTGTGTTTATAGGCAGTTATCGGTTCGGGGAAACACGTGGGAGATGTATAAACGACCTAAACTGTGATCGTGACTCACCTGGCATACCCGAGACGTCCTCCGATATCGTCAACATAAACGGATAACGACGATGGAGAAAATAATTTGCAACTTTTAGGTAACATAATGACTCTTCATCAACTTGAAGTCCAAAGTAATCTAAAAACTAGTTCTTTAAGTGAAATGAATGAAACTGAGAATTTTGCTTTTGGGTGATTTTTTTAATATCAGTAGGATAATTAATATTACAGGGGGTCTGGTTATAAGGTCAAGCTCGAAAAAAATGACTTGACCTTAATGCACTCCAAAAAATGACTTGACCTTATATTCATTAAAAAAAAATTAAACATACGACTTTCGTCCAAGAAATATGGTCTTCACTTCAGAAAATCTTAAAATAAGACACTATATTTTTTGAAAAAAAGTGTAAAAAGACAGGATTTCTATAGAAAAAATGTGGCAGCGGGGAGGGGGGAGGTCTTCATCCAAAAAAAAACAAAAAAGACATGATTTATCTTGAAAAAAAAAGATGACTTGACCTTATAGCGGTCACCTTTTGTCACCTTATAACCAGGCCCCCTGTAATACTTGATTCCATAACGGCCGTTTTCGGTTCTCGAAAAAAGTGGCCGTTATGGGGTAAACGGCCGTTATGGAATTAGCGCCCCTTATGGGGTTAAATACACATTTGAACGAAAAAATAATGTAGTTACCGTCATAATATTTATCAAATTTATGATACCTACTATTCGAGTCATATTTAATTATATGTTATGGAAATTTTCGGTGGAAATAATTTTACTACCCTGAATACTTCAACGTAATTGGATGATTTTTGTAAGACTTTTAACGAAATAATAAAATTACCGTTTAGTCAAAAAAGGTCAATAGTTTGAAGTCAACTGGAGAGGTCAAAAAGTGAATTTGCACAAAACGGGGAAAGTTCTGCTGATGAAATTTACTACATTTATTTTTAATTTTATTGATAACAGTTAATTATAAAAAAATTAATTTTGAAGCTAATGTCTTTGATCAGTCTTGAAACTAATTAGACTTTTTTTAACCCGGCCAGGCCGAGTCTTTTTTTGCATTTATATTTATGTATTATAAAGGACAATAACTTGGAAATAAAGTCAAATTTGTGAGGGAATAATCACAAAAAAAAATTATAAAATATGCTGTTAAATTTGATTTTTATCGGAAGTTAAGAAAGTATATATATTACAGCATCCCTTATAGAGTGAGGTGTTAATTAATCCTTTCAAAAAGTACTTTGGGATTCAAAATAATGGTCCAATATTTAAGTTTTGTACAACCCTAGACTAATACCTTGGTATTTCAATATAAGATTTTCCGTTAAAATGTGTAAAATCGCATGGACGGGAAGCCTGGACAGTATTTTCAAAAATTTAGTCGGATCCGTCACGCCGAAAGACAACCAAGGCTCCTGTCCAAAAAATTACAAACACTAAAAAAAAATCCAGCTCATAATTTTCAAATTTGTAGCATATTTGGAATCATTAGACATAACAATATCAAAATGCAGCAAATAATCACCTGAATAGCCTCCGCCAAAACCAGCGGCAATTCCATGATGATGATAAATCATGCTAGTTACCCCGTCAAAACGAAATCCATCAAAGCCAAACTCGTCAACCCACCATCGACAGTTTGACAATAGAAAACGGATAACCTCCCAAGAGGTAAAATTGAATAATCTACAAAAAAATATAGGTATAAATTCAATTTCATCCTAGGTCAACATTTTATTCAATCTCTGTCTCTCTCTTTCACTTTTTTTATTAAAGAAACGTTATTTTGCAATATGAAATTGACAATAAAATCAATGTCTAATAATATGTTGCCTTTAGAAGCTTAAAAGCAACTCGCAAAATCGTAAAATGCTAAATGGCTATCGTAAAAATTAGATACCGCACTTACCGACTACCCCATTGTTGATGATGACCGCGAGGTCCATCGTGGAAATAACATCCTTATTTCAGGTTTAAAACGACACTTTTTTCCGTTTTGTAAACATAACAGACGACCCCTACAAAAAACGTAAATTGACGGAAAGACGAGACCAAAGTTTGTTTACCCAAAGCCCACTTGTTAAAAAGTTTATTATGCAATTTGACCGACTTAACGCGTGTTTTACGCACTAAAGGGTTTGGGCTTTTGTTTAAATCGCTGGCTTCCTTCAAAAAATTTACTTTTCGTCTAATGTGAGTTTTTTTACAGACGCAAATTGTCTCAAATTTAACTCTCAGGGGGAAGGACTTTGATAACCCGTAGGGGGAAATTGTGTGGACTTAAAAATTCACAATAATTCGCAATAATTCTGGTAAAACTGGTGAAAACAAGTTTTAGAGCTCGTCAAACTACGTCGATCTGACTATTAAGAAATTGATTTGGGCCACCAGGACCCCCTAAAGAGATGTTTGAAAGATCCAACCTACGCAAAAAATATCGCCAATGGAATGTTCTCGAAAAGTTGAGGGGGGTCAGTAAGACCAATTCTGCCCTACGGGGCCTCCTTATGCCTTAAATCGACGAAAAACCAAGTCGCGTGCATATATGCACACACTTCCCCTGCGAGTTAAGCAATATATTGCCACGCCTGGCCAAAGCAGATTGCATCGTGCAAATATTTAAATTTTTTCGGAAAATTTTAGTATTGGACCTCATACTGAAAGTACGGGTAAACTGGTGTGAAAATTTTGTCTAGAGGTAGCGATTAGAGCTTTTGGCAACACTTGCAATATTTAGCTTCGTTAAATTTTTTTAAGAGTAAAAAGGGCTTAAGGGTAAAATGGTAAAGGCCAAAAAGGGCTAAAAAAATGTACCAAAAATGGGTGTAAATAAAAAATAGCCTTTTGAAATCTTAGCAAAAAACACGTGGCCGAGTTTAACTAGGGCAGACTTATATTTTAACTCAATTAACGTTTACATTGTAAACTTTAGACTATTCAAACAAATACTACGGCACGTAGGGATTAAGTATAATTAAAATATCAAGTACACCAAGTTTATCCTGTACATCAAATCAAGTATATGTGATACATTTTTAACCATTGAATTTTAGGATTGAATTTTGAAAAATACTTAAAGCTTAAAATATGAAACTATTCTATTTCAAATGTAAATATTCAGGAACATCAAATTGAAACGTTTATATGGTAGACTTCTGACAAAAAGAATTGACGCTGAATCAAAAGAGACTTAAAATCCTAATTCTATAAAAGCGTTTTCTAAAAATGCATGACTTCATAACAATCTTTAATGGGTAGTACACTGAGGACTCTATTATCTCTATAGGCTAAAGGGCATTCGGGGAATAATGTTTTCAATATTTCAAATATTATATTTGTTTTATAAAATTATGTTCATTTGAAAAAAACTAAAAAATCAATTCATGCCCTTTTCGGAAACTTTGGTATAAATCTTATCCTGAAAAATTTTGCCTTAAAACCATGTATACTAAAGTATTAAACTTTTTCGAGGTTGGCTATAGTCTGTGATTTCACATGATGAATATATACATGATTTTAAGGCAAAATGTTTCAGGACAAGATTTTATACCAAAGTTTCCGAAAAGGGCATTAATTTTTTTTTTAGTTTTTTTTTTCAAATGAACATAATTTTATAAAACAAATATAAAATTTGAAATATTGAAGACATTATTCCCCGAATGCCCAAAAATACACGATCGATATTCACCCCAAGATAATAATCTTAGGATTTATAAATCCACTTGGAACCATTAAAAACAAGTAATGTCAAATGTATTGTTTTTTGACGTATAACTATGAATTTTCGTACCTTTAAAAGTTTTTCCTGGAATTGGTCGACTTTGGAAATAATGTCGTGAAAGCTTTCGAAAAAAATAGAAATTTCATACGAAGATCGTGTTTATGACAGAGTTCACAGCATCACTACGGGTTTCTCTCTGTATATATATTTTGAATTAAATAAGTGTAATATATGGTCCCTTGAGGCAATGTCATACCAATAAAATACCAACGTAATAAGTAATCGGTGATTAATACATCCGTCAACTTGGTACGCATATGTAAATCTCTTTATGCGTAACACGCCGACTTTTTCTATTTTATTTTAACTTTAATGGGTAAAATATCAATAATCATGTTTTTTTATATGTCAATATTGTAAGTCAATAATGTGAAATTTACGTAATGGTCATTTGTCTCATTACATCATTGTACAAATGTGAATGAGTTTGATTTGTTTCAGATCAGGTGTCAGGCTAATGTACACGATTTGGCTTATATAACTCACAAATAAAATCGTCATGTTTGTTTTGTTTGTTTTATGGTATAGTAGCCATTAAAAGAAAATTTCTAAAATGTCTGATCACAAAAAAACGACCCTTTGATTTACGGGAAATTAAAGTTTAAAATGATTGTACATAGTATGTACTACATACAGTAAAAACTACTACATGTAGCTACAGTTAACATGAAAACTACAGTAGTTAGGTTCTTTATTATTTTTTATTTAGCCAGCCCTTATTTTCCTCAAAATTAGTAAATTAAAAAAAAATTAGTTCGCTAAAAATATCCCACGAGTAATTTGCCCAATGGTTTGGTATTCTACTCAAATTTACGCAAGAGTCATTACCTTCGTTACATCATTTATGTTATATTGCTTGTTTTTCAATTTTTATAAAAATTGTGTTCACATTTTATCGAAAAGTGTCGAACATAGAGGTCGTCAGAAATTGATTTTTTGCACCCTAGAAGGGTAACTCTAACCTTCCATATCCGAGTGCATTAACCCGTAGGTAAAATATACTCACGGGTTTACTTGCTCCCGTGGTACTGAAAAACTTAAGTACCCGAGCAAAAAAAGTTGAACCATTCCATCAGAGGTCGAAAAAATCGTAATAGAAGTGGACCCAACCTAGACAGAATTGGACCCCGGCAAAAATAAAGTGGACCTTAGCGCAAACAAATAGGGTCCACTCTGGTCCATTATGGGTAGGGTAAAATGCCGACCTCTGCATTCAGTAGCCTACCATGAAAATTAAAATGCTTTTTTTCACAGTATAAAAAGCAACGAGAACTTTTAATTAAGGCACTTTCCTTTCAGTGGACATTATTTTAAACCTGTTCCTTCAGTACCATCAAAGTTATTAAGTCCATCCAAGACATTAGAGCTGGCATGTGAATGGACAACATCGAGCAAAACTTGAATGCCTAACTGATGAGCCGCATCAATCAATGCTTTCAAGTCTTCCGGCGTCCCACAGCGTGAACTAGACGCAAAGAATGACGTGACTTGGTATGAGGTGACAAGATGTAACAAAAAATAATTACATTTTTGCGTTGTCTACGAAATCTACAACTGTAAATACTTATTTATAAGTATTTACAGTTGCAAATTCAAAAAAATACCCGAAAAAGACGATTTTTCAAAACATCGTGTATTTTGGGTGGTCGACGACCATATGGTCACGAAGTCATATCTAAAACATAATTATACCTTTAGGTACTTTTAGGGTTTTTTTTCGCGTAATATGAAGTGTATATTTCTCGCGAAATATGACAATTGAGATTTCTAGTCGGAATATACAATAGCATCTTTATCTACAAAATTTGGCGACCATTTTTGAACAACATAAATGGTCTAAAAGTACCCTTCACCCTTTTATACATCATCTTTAGAGATGTGCTCTAAGATGTAAAGATTAGAAACTAACAGACGCATGGAAGATGCTCGGCACACAATGTGTCGAACCGGTAATTTTGCGGTAAACAAGATTTAATGGAGCAATTCTGCCACCTTATATCACCCTACTTGATATCCAAATGATGCATAATATGCATGCTCTTGCACTGCCATTAGTTGAATAACATTATAACCGTTTTTTGCTATGCGCGGTAAAACATCATTTTTAAATTCCGTATACGTCGTGATACCTTCCTTGTCCGAAGCTATGCCAACGTGGGCTTAACAATCGTTTTCAAAGGTCGAACGTTTAAA
>SCLG01000070.1:0-24577 GCA_004367875.1 Oikopleura albicans
AAATAAAAATATTAATTTTTATTGTTTTTTTTATTATTTTTTTCTGAATTCCTATTATGCACTAAAAATTATGAAAACAAAAATGTCTAGAAAGTGGCTGACGATGCAGAAAAGTTTTTAGGTTAAAAAGTGGTCTAAAACGAAAAAAATACTTGTTTGTGTACTTTTTTAAAACTTTTTTTTGTAGATGTAATAAGTTTTTCGAGCTTTGTCGATCAGCAAAATGCGTTTTTTTAGTTTTGGGGATGACTTTTCTTTGATGATGAACTACCAATAAACGTGAATGAAGACGATTTTTGAGAAATTATTATACAAATAGCGGTTGTACAAACTGCTTAAGGACGGGTCACTAGAGTTTTTTACAAACGTCACTTTCCGGGAAACCGTTATAAAACATGTTTCCTAAAAAACAATTCATTTTATTTTATTCAACGAAAAAAGTGCATTTTCGCAATTTCGGGTTTCATTTGTAGTAAAAATTTTGTACCCAACGGTATTGACCCGTCCTTAAATAAGTAAGACCCCTCATAAATATTTTTACAATACTTTGACAGTTCCCAAAAATGTTATTGGTATAAAAAATTGCTTGTTTTGTTGAAAATTCGTTTTACCATTGATGTTTTCGTAAATTTCTACTTGATTAAATCTCGTTATCTAATTTGATCTCTAATTAACTAATTTTAAAAACGTATTTTCTGACCTGCCTTATTTAATTGAGTGACAAGAACGTAGAGTTGACAAGTCATTTTATACTGGTGGTGCTACTAGTTGGTGTACTTGCGCCAAAATAAGGAGTATTTAGGTAACGGCCGTTACGTAATTCAAATCTTAACCGGTGAGTCCCAATCTAACAGCAACACTCCTGCTTGTTTTTAGTTTTGGCTAGTGATTAAGTAGGGTGAGTTTTTATAGTAAACAACGCAAAGCCATAATTCTGTTAAACTTTCAACCGTTTTTCACGTCTGACAGACAATTTGACTAAGTAGCTCTTTTTGGAGAACATTATATTTTGTAAATACGAATAGCAACTATCGTAATTTTGCTTCATTTAGGAAGCATTTTTGTTTTATTCGTCTCTCAGGGGGAATGACATTTTGATAACCCGTAGGGGGAAATTGTGTACACGTATGCACACACTTAAAAATTCACAATAATTCGCAATAATTCTGGTAAAACTGGTAAAGCCAAGCTGTAGCCCCCTAAAGAGCTGTTTGAAATATCCAACCTACGCAAAAATACGGCCAATGGAATTTTCTGGAAAAGTTGAGGGGATCAGCAATACCAATTCTTCCCTATAGGCTATACCCTATAGCCTATAGGCTATAGGGCCTCCTTATGCCTGAAATCGACGAAAAACCAAGTCGTGTGCATATATGCACACACTTCCCCTTGCGAGTTAAATACACAGGTATGTTTTAGCCGTATAAGTATGTAAAAATTCGTATGGTATTACAGGGGGTCTCATATTAACGCAAACCAAATTAAAGGACATAATTTAAATTAAGGGACACTTTAACCGAAAAAGTTCAAAAAAAGGGACGCATTGTTCGAAAAAACGGTCAAGGAACAAAAATGGACTTTGGTAAAAAAAATAGCAAACCGTTCCTTAATTCGAGACCCCTGTAGAGTACATTTGACATTTTAAATACATTTATTTTCGAAAAATACCGTATGGAGGCGCCCTGACTCTGCGGGTGACGTCATAATAGCGTTGCAAATCGTAGGAAGATCATAGGAAAATTGCTCAAAGCCTCAGAGCCAGAGAGTCGCAATACGGTATACAAAAAAACAAATTATTTTTTTTAGGATGAGTTAGATAAGACACTCCATTTGACATGATTTTGGAAAAAAAGTCCTAATCTACCAGAAAAAGATATTGAAGCTTCGCTAGCTTCCCTAAAAATGAAGAATTAGTAAATAATTTATAATGAAATCAATTACACCAACAACCCATTTTTCTTCACATCACTTATCTTACGAAAATTGGGTAACTTGTCACTTTTTCGTCCGAAACGTATCGATGTTTCTAACTATGCACTACCTAATTATTTATAAATTCTACATGATCTTGCCAGTTTTACAGGTCCATCCAAAGAATACAAAAAAAAATCATTTAATTTGAAGCGCCGCCCAAAATTGAGCAAAAGTTGGCTTGGGACTGAACATCCTACCCTGCATCACCTAAACCTGCCATCACTACTTAGCCAAATTAATTAGTAATTAATGAGTGTGTGAATTATCTTTGATTGGACCAAGAGCCTTCTCGGGCGTCGCTACGAGAAGCTCACCAAGTTAATATGCCTTGCATACTATGTATCATTTATATTTGTAGGTAAGTATGAGACGAACACCTTATGTTTTAACTTCATTGACTTCTGAAATAATGTTTATTCTGCCGTTTTTTTTATGCAGAAGAAGATTTAGATAAAATGCTTAGCAAGTCAATTTTGCTTCAATATGTTTGTACTGTTTGCGCTTTTGATGATTTAAAAGATGTTTTGCGTTTACGGGTTGACGACTCCTGCAAGTCAATGGATAACGCGATTTTCTGTGAAGATACCTGTATGCAACAATATACTAGTTGTACAGAGACTTGTCAAGACGAAGCCTCGGATTTTTAACTGAATCAGATTAAAAAGTAGATTACTAAGTGTTAATATTAATTGTGTTTCAGGAAAGTTTTTTTTTGTCTTGTTCGTGACTAAAGTTAATAACCCATAACTGGAGTTTGGCTGCCACATGAAAAATCAGTCGGAACTAGACTAGAGACTGTATTTGCAATTTGAAAAACTAAGTCGCGAAAACTTCCGGGAATTTTGTTAAGTTTACCAGAAAGTGCGTGGGCGGAAATACCAAAAAGCATTAGGAAAACTGTTAAGTTTAAGGAATTTAGGCTTTTCAAAGGTGACAAAATTGTTGAGTTCCGGGTAAATAGGCTTTTTTTCGCGAGTTTGGTGCCTCCTACTATGATCACAAAAAAAGACAATATAATAAATTAACATAAACTTACTCTTTCGTGGTGCTCCCACTGTATAACACTGTCTACATCTAATAAGTGTTAATAGTATTAACTTAATATCACAACTGTATTTATGGAAAATTACATTCCATGCTACTCATTGAGGAACTGAGAAATGACTTTCTGACCAGATTTCAGACACGGAAAAATGTCTTGGCATTGTTATTTATTGCCGCCTCAAATCAATAACAGGGGGTCGCGATCAAATTTGGACGTAATATTCTCGACAAAAAATATTCTCATTTCCCCCGCCACATCTAGTGTGAGGGGGCTAGCTCAATTTGAAAAAAATGCCAAGCGAGAGGCGGGCGATAATTGGCTAAGCGGTTAGATGAGAGGCGGCGCTGATTGGCTGGTTGCAACTGGATAGCTTCTCTTGACACACAATTCAAATAGAATCACAAATTGTGTCACTTTTTTTTATTGAGAATATTACGTCCAAACTTCATCGCGACCCCCTGTTATGTGATTGACTTAAATCTGATAAAATAAATAAAAAAATAGAAAATTAAAATGTTAAACAACAACTATAGAATTAAAATTCGAAAACTTCGACTCGTAATGGCGAAAGAGCTCGTACATTCCAATCCACCAACGGTTTATTATGTTGTTAAAAATCCTTGTAGTTTGCAAAAGTAGCTGCAGAAGAGGGGGATTCGACTGTATCGACAGTATGTGTTGAATTAATTAGGTCCCTTATAAAACCTATAAATTATACGGTAGGCTAGGGTGATTAACATTTTTTGTAGCATGTCCGTGCCATCTAAACTGTCCATCCGGGTGCAGTGACTGCGATCATTGGGCATGCGGAGAAACTTGTGAAAATCCAGAGTTTGATGGAAATGTTCGAAAGGTACGTACTGTGTGGTCAATCAACCTTGTGCACGCACTTTTTGTTCGGAAAAAGTATAAAACTGCGAGCACAAGTTTTGCCCTTGATCGTTAGACCACACAGTATATAACTACGTGAATATAAAATTTCTAAAGAACGTATCGAAAGATTATTCGCGAAAATTACAATTGTGCTGTTATACAGTTGGTGACGTAACGAGTTGACACTTTCGTTTCCGATTTTTTCGTGAACAACTGTCAACTTGTCCCACTTTGTCAACTTCTCACGTCACTTTTGCCCTTTTTGACCTATTTTGGCCCAAAAAACGCCCAAAAACTGTCAACTTGTTTTGTGTCAATACGTTACGTCACCAACTGTAATTTATAAGGAACCATTGTTAATGTGTATTGTTTTTCAGCCTTGAATTTATTGAAAAACTAAAATAACAAAGAATTTCTTCCTTTTATGGTCAAAAGTCAGAGAAAACGCAATTTTTAACCTTTAATCATGGAGCAGATTCAATCTCACAAGGTTATAATATACATACGGTATATAAAATACGCTTGGTATAGTTTTAATTGACTTGATTCTAATCGCGACATCTAGCGTCAGAACATACAGAAAAATACGGAATAAAGTTGGTGTTGAATGTTGGGAAAAAGATGTGAGTGAAATTATATTCAGTGTCAGGCAACTGCCGATGAGAGCTTCTCTCACTGTATTGCATCTTGCAATCATGGAACCACTTGCAATCAAGAATGTTTTGAGACATATAATCGTGCTTTGACCTTATGTCCTTGTGGCGAACAGTGCTCATGTAAGTACGCTCGCTAAGTAAATTTTTTAACAAATTTTTCAGTGGGCTGCCCGTGTACTTTATGTGAGGATTGCTGGGAATGTCAAGATATTCATCCATGTGAAGACCCCTCAACAAACCCAAATAATATAAAATGTACAAAAATGGCCGAAGACCGACTCGACCAATGTTTTTCACACTGCGATCCACACAAACCAAACTGTAGTCCTACTTGCTATGATGAGTATTTGAGAAACCTGAATAATTGCCCATGTGGAGCTTATTGTAAGGGTAAGTACATTATTATGCTCACCCCCTCATACCTAAACATTACATACTATGTAATTGTAAAACAGTTACGTCCAACACATGTATTAAGAGTCTTAATTTAAGACACACATGTTTTAAGACACACATGTTTCAAGACACACATGTTTAAAGTTATGGTGAACTTTACTGACCAAGTGAAGCGTATTTGGGTTCTCCAAAACCTTCTATTTCAGGGGGGTTTTCGCGACCACAAAATTGGTCGCCAAGTCCTGTTTACAACACCATTTGGTTGTCAGGTCATATTTTGAAGTTCAAATGTTGAACAACACTTTACTACCATATGGTCGCCAAATGGTGTTTTAGTCAGGAATTGGCGACCAATTTCGTGGTCGCCAAAACCATCTACAATAGAAGATAGAATAAATACCCCAATCCTAAGCTATAACTTATAGGCTAAAAAGAAATTTTACCGTTCGACGCGGAATTAAAATTTGGATTGTAGTTTTATAGGCTATAAGTTCTGCCTATAAAACTACAATCCAAATTTTAATTCCGCGTCGAACGGTAATTTTTTTTTGTGAAAACAACTTTAATTATAGGCTATAACTTATAGCCAATAAGTTATTTATAAAAACAGTAATTTAATCATTCGACGCGGAATTAAAAATTGGATTGTAGTTGAGTTATTCAGTTTTTGCTCAAGGTTAAGCTTTTCTATTCCTAACACAATTGTTCTAGACGACTGTCCCTGCAAACATTTCAACTGTGACCTGCTGGAGGACAATTTGCTTTAGACACAAAGTTTATAACACTGAATTTATATGTAGATGAATCTGAAAATACTTCCAGATAATTACAATTTTCAGACAAAATACAGTCCGAGACTTATAGTGTACTTTAACACTTCAGAGGAATTATTTCACATGCATTACATATTATGTAGAGGACTTAATTATTTGCTTACACACTATGTACAAAATAACTTAATTGGTCGATGAAACATATTTAAAAAACATAGAAATATGCAAAGTACGTAGATATGATGAATAGCACATTTGAAGACAATTTGGTTGTTGAAGCTGTTGTTGATTCGGTTGATTCAGTTGTTGATTCAGATCCAGCTCCAACTTTAATCACTTTGATGTTGTTTACATTTTTTCTATCATAACATACGGAATCATTTTGCTTAGGGTTATTATGTGCTCATACCTTAAGTTTTCATTCATTTTGTACTTACAACACCTACCTTAAGTTAACTCGTCCACGTTTTTCGTGGAAGTATTTTGCCACGAACTTTTTCTTTTCGTTAAATTAATATGTTAGGATACTCAGATTTTAAAACAAAAACGGTCTAAAACGGGTGCGCCCCTTTAATCGCACTCTGGTAGGTATATTTAGACCAAATTGTGACGATCAAAAACTTATTTTTTTCTATTCTTATAAATACTTGGAATGCCGAAAAAATCATTAAAATTTCTTGTACGTATCGCACACAGTTAAACGTCAAAGGCGTGGCAAAATATCGCCATGAAAAACGTGGACGGGGTCCGAATTTTGGAAAACGTGGCCCAGTTAAGAAAAAAACTTCGAGCAAGATAATATAACGTGCAATTTGTTATATAGGTAGGGCGTAGGCGTTGAAGCTGACGCGAGTAGACTGTTAACTCTCGGGGAATGGACTTTTTGATAACCCGTAGGGGGAAATTGTGTGGACACACTTAAAAATTCAAAATAATTTGCCAAAATTTTTGTAAAACTGGTAAAGCCAAGTTGTAGAGCTTGTCAAACTACGTCGATCTGACTATCAAGAAATTGAGTTGCGCCACCATGGCCTCCTAGAGAGCTGTTTGAAATATCCGACCTACGCAAAAAAATACTGCTAATGGAATTTTCTCGAAAAAATGAGGGCGGGTCAGCAATACCAATTCTGCCCTACGGAGCCTTAAATAGACGAAAAACCAAGTCGTGTACATATATACACACACTTCCCCCTGCGAATTAAGTTACGTGATTTTTGTTAAGTTACGTAGATAGGAGGTGTATATAAAATGTAAACATTTTCCTCTACTTGTCTGTTTTCCATCAAAAGACTCAGTTGTGTATTCCGTCATATCACCCACAACACGAGAGGTAACTTTCATCGACGGAATCTGAAAAGAAATTCTAGATCGTGAATTTAAATTGATTGCGCTGTTATCTTGCAACTTTCGTATTAAAAAAACACTAGAAGATGAATTAGTACACGGGCAAACTGCAATATAACAGAGCATTGCTTATTATACAAAAATATGTATCTCGTGCTATTTCTGACATATTGCGTAGGTTTTACAGTCTAAAACCTACGCAATACGTCCAAAATTAAGACTTTCTGGAAGACTGTGTGGAACAGCGTTGAACTGGGATAATGTAGAATGAAAATAACGGATAACGTATAATTGGTCTAAAATGTATTTGGAATAACTTACAATTTGGCAAAACGTTTAAGGAGGGGTCCGTCATGTTGTGTACAAACTCAACCTTAAAATCAGTAAAGCGTATTTGTGTCCTAAATTTAATGTTTTTATGTGCAATTTTTGATACCTTTTTAACGTTATTCATTTTTGCAGTTATTACTTATATATACGGGTTAAAATACGCCCGCATAAACTCTACGTTATCTTACAACTTTCTCATGACAAAATAAGCCATATAACAAAGCGAAGGTGCACATGAAAATTCTTTAACCTGTGTATTTGTGATATCAGCCTTAACACCGGGTGGTGGAATTCGATATTTAACTCCCGCCGACTCTAATTGCTTGATATATTTCGGCGTTTTTCGAACAAATGCTTCCCACTGGGTCTGAAACTCGTCGGTTTCTGCTGTATTAAATGTTGGCCTTGGGTTTGCTGCCCTTTCGGCACATGCAAATAATCGTGGAAAAATATTTTTCGTCAAATCGTCGTCCGTCAAGAGCGTTTCGGACCACGTGCTACACTGAAGCCCGACGATGTTTTCCGGTTTTTCCAGTTTTACACAATACTCTTCTCCATGTTCCTCGCATTTGTAATTTGGTCGAATTGGAGCACCGGGGCCAAGTGGGGACCAATTTACTCTATTGCAGGGTTTTACAAATAACATGCGTTTTCTGATTAAACTGCAACTACACATTTCGTTTGCAATTTCGACAAAAAGCAGGAAATGTGTTAACAGACATGTGACATGTCAAAAAGTATTCAACCCCTGCACGGCTATCGGGCCATAAAAAAACCCGCCGATAACTCCAAAATGCGTGTACAGTGATATATCAAAATATCGGTGTTCCTGATAAAACTTTTAAAACAAACAAAAAATGGTCAGATAACAATCCGAGAGAACAAAACTCGATAACCGCGCAGGAGGTGTACTAACCATGAACAAAATAAAACAAATCCATGTTCAATTAAAAAAAAATCGAAAATGCTTCATTTGGAAAAAAAAGGTAAACTTTCAAGAAACGCCCTGCACATTGAACCCTACTCCGTAAGCGGAATTTTTATACAAATCGAAGGGTTGAAAGCCGAAAATTTGTTTCATATCTGTAAAGCGCGTTGCCCAATAGAAACCACGCTCATTGGCATCCGGTTCTCCGGGATGATCAAGATATAAATGCGTCGCCGGCGTCATAACCACTTTGTAGTCCTTATTCCAGGGTACGAAATTTTGTTTAGATTTTTTTTTTGTTTTTTTTAAATAATTTCTAGATACTTTCAAAATATTTTTTAATTTTTTTTNTTTTGTTCATTATTTGTTAAATAAAATATATTTAAATATATTTTAAAAATATTTTTAAATATAATTTAAGACTCTGGCTTATTGGCCAATTGGTGCGGCCAATCTGTTTGTTTGAATTCAAAATCAACATTCCAACCAAAAGCGTATAAATCCAAGGATTCGTCATCGGTAAAGTCCGATTTGGGTCGGACACAATTGTTCATCGCAAGATCAGGATGGTTGCCCGTTAGGCAAGATACCCCAAAAATAGGATGCAAAAAACAAATTATATATATACCGGTAAAGTCGGTTTTTGTAGCTTGCACAAAACTTTCTTATCATTTATCAAAAACATTTATACCGAAAATATATATAAATAGTCCCAGTCTCCAAAACGGGTGTTTTTTTTTGTTGATTGAATTTTGATCAAACACTAATAATAAACCAGGTCTCCTAAACGGGTGGGTTTTTGTTTCCTTTTTTTCATCCGTTTTGGAGACGGGGACTATACAGGGGTAGACTTAATTCGGAACGTTTTGCGATTTTTTTTTTCAATTACCCGTTTTGTTCCGGAATTGTAGCTTTGTCTCATTTTATCACTAAAAATCGTCTCGGAAATAAACAAACGTTGCACTGAATATAATACTTAAGGTGGCCTTCTCATTTTAAGATACTTTAGGCGAGTTAATTAGGCGACCTGAAGGAGAAAATTCACTTTATTTTTTTGTTTTGAAACGAAAACGCTTATTTATAATGTTCTTCATATTGTGAAAGGACTTAGTTGTTGTTAAAATGAGTGTAAAAATAAACCATAGATAACTCAGTTGGACGTAATTGATGCCTTACTAGTACGGTAGCAAATATCATTTTATGCATCCAACCCATTGGTCCAGGGTTCTTCCCAGGCAGCCGGAGAGAACCCATTTTGAGCAAGAAGTTGGATGAATCGCTTAGCAAAGTAAGCTTCCAAGTCACTTTTGAAGGCTTTTGTAAAATTATTTCAAATGGTTACCATCAAAATGATATGGTCGACTTATATTATATTATAAGGATGCGTTACATAAGTTATGTATAAATACAGGAAGTATTGAATAATAAAAAAAAACTATGAACTCTTTTTCTTTACACAACTATTGCCCTCGAACGTTGCCATGAACTTGGGAAAACTCGAGATTTACTCGAGTTCTTTGTTCTACTGTGTATATACCATCTGATGGATAGTACATTTGATGGATTTTTTGTTGTAATCAAATAAAAATAATCCAGTTGAAAGTCGATATTTTCCAAAGAGTCGTTTTTTTGCAAAAAAAAATAAATTTAACTTTAAGGACCAAGAAACTTTCAAATTAAAAAAAAGGTTTCTAAACTTCTTAAAAACCTTCTTGAAAGCTTTCAATTTAATTCAAAAAAACTTTTAACCTCAGCCTAAATTTAGTGGGCTGAAAAGTCTTCCAGGATGCGCCGTCAATTTTTTGGTTGTGTTGTATAAATTTTTGACAAGCTGGAGAGTTCTCAAAACCATACTTCTCTTTTCCGTCCCAATCTTTATGGGCCACTTCATCCCCACCCATATGAATAATTTTGTGAAAATAGTCTCCTTGCTCGTCCAAAAACTGTTCATGAACGGATTTCAAGTGGCCAATTACGACGCCGAGAAAGTCAAATGTTGAATCCATACACGGATTCAAAACATTATCGGTGAAAAATTGAACCGACGGGACGTCAAAAACTGTCTGAAAAGGTTGTCAAAACTAGTCAAGGAAAAACACCGTGGACTATCAAGGGGTGGTCAAGAAACGGTAACGTTTTTATTTCGAGATAAAGATGTGATTCGAGCCAACTTGAATTACACTCATTTAGGGTTTATGTGTCCATTTCACGACCTTATAAGTGGACACATAAACCGAAATTGGGCACAGAAACCCACAGGCGTAGGCGAAAATTTTCCTGAAATTTTTTTGGGCACATAAACCGACGGTCGGGCTCGTTCTAGACAAGATGGCAAAAAAGAAAATCTTTATTTATCACTTGTTGGTTGATACCAAAAAAAAAAGATATTTTGAAATTACAGTCCCGGTTTTCAAATTGTGCACTTTTTCAGGGAAATTTACGAGAGTGGCAAAAAGTCTTTTTGGTGTGCCAGACAAAACTTATTAATTAGTTAAAGTGAAAAATTGGAAAATAGGAAATAGATCATTTAGAAATAATTTAGAGTGCCAAAATTGAAAATTGAACCGTTTTTGTCCGTTTGTTCTGAAAAAGTCCAGTCTTGGCAACCTTAGTCTGTTGCGGATCGTGTAAGAAGAAAGTCTCATTTGTTTTCTTCATTGAATGAATGGCTGCCCGTGCGTGGCCAGGTCCATTTATTTCGGTGATTATATGGATTCCGTTTTGTTGTGCATATGTTAATAACTCCGTATAGTCATCAACTTATTTTCGGCTATTCAAACTAAAACTTTTAAGAAGGATACGACTATCGATTTTTATAGGTCGGTCATCAAGGGTCCATTCGTTAAAATTTTAACGAAATTTGAATTATGCAACTAATTTTTTTATAAGAATTTTTATAATAAACTTGTATGGAAACTGACAGAACCTGGGGCCATTGTATGCTTTTTCATTTTAGGTTAAAATTTCTATAAACGGAAAAATAGGGATGACGACACATCAAAGGGACCCTTCGGAGTTAAGTAATACCCTCTAGACATATCAGACTTTTCAACAGGGAAAATAGAATTATCTGGAACCAATATACACAGAGTGCGCCGTTAACCGGCAGCCCTTCGCTATTTTCCGTTAACCGGCATTTTTCGGTCAAAAATTTTCCAACAAAAACGCCCACGCATGTACCCAAATAATGTTTTTCAGGAGTTTTAATAAATGAGCAACTAACGAAAGATTATTAATATGTAAGACAGGATTATTTTACAATGTAGAAGGTCCAAAAAAGTTTGAAATCCTTATTTTCCGTTAATTGTAAGGTCGCAATTGTTCGGCGATTCCGCTTACGCATGTCTCCGTTAACCGGCAGTTTTTCCAAAAAAAATTGGTGCCGGTTAACGGCACACCCTGTGTACATAATGTATTTTGGTGCGTAGATTACGTTGGCAAATTAGAAAAATTGAAAGAGGAGACACGTCTTGGCGCTATAGAGCATTTAAGAGGCCCGATGGACCCTTATTCTGACGTCACGTCACGTCATAGGTCAACTTTGTTTGTGAGAGGTCGTTGATGACAAATTGGTGTGTGTGTAATCGAACATGTCTGGTACGCATCGGACTAACCACGTGCGGTGCAACTTTTGTCAAAAATCACGTAAAATCGACTTTCTGACTTTTGTTGTGCCTCTGATATTTCCCAACGTATGAAACTTTTTTGTTCACAGGGAAGCATTTAGTTTGACGAGCCTAATCTGAGAAAAATCCATTCTGTGGATTATCATCTTTCACGGGACCACTACCGTATTGAGGTTCGAGGCATTCATCCGAATTTTGACAACGAAATGCACCAAAAGAAGTTAATTCGGGTAATGAGGGAATTTCGATTCGCCAAGCTTCGTCGTCCGTTGCGTGCAAATGAAGATGGTTCAAGTTTATATCCGCCATCTGGTCGATTATGAGCTTAAATGAAATAAGTTCTAGTTATTCTTCCCAATAATGAACATTCATGATTAACCGGGACGCATAAGGTATGGTTACGTTGACGCTAAAAAGGTTAGCTCGGATAAAATTGGACCACTCTACGGTGCCTGGTTTAGTCCAAAATATAAGAACATTCACTTCATAATAAATATCAAGTTTTGTGAAATTCGGAAAAATTAGAAATAACTTTATAAACCAATTTTCTGTAAACCACTAGTGTAGTTATCTTGCCATCTTTTCAACTTTTTTTTAAATTTTATTTGATCATGGTCACCTGGGTATTGCGCAGTTATCTTGGCCTTTTATGTGCTTCCGCAGTTATCCTGCTATTTTTCAGTGTTTACAGTAACGAACTATATTGAACTATATTGAACTTTCTGTGAAATAAAATTCATTCCATTTGTTTGTATGTTCCGGCACTAAGCTTTAGAGTAAAATAGTGTCGCTACGTCAAAAGTCACTTTTGGCAGTTAACTGTCAAACAATGGCAAGATAAAAGTGTTTACCTTTATAGTAGTTAGCGATTTGAAATTTCGTGCGATATCAATCATTAGCGACCGAATTTCGAGGGCGTCGTTTTTGACCGACTGGCCAATTTTGCCGACCTCGTCTGGTTCGGTGTTTGTAAGGTCAAAGCGGTCATAACGCTCTTCCGGCGTCCATTTCTTCCAATAGCTATTTGGTTTGTTAAGTATTTGGTCATCCCGTGTATAATCTTCCACAAACTCGGTCGAAACCATTGTTGATTTTATAATTTCGCTTTTGCCCCCTTGGACAATATAATAATTGTGGAAAAAGTCGCTTTTGGCCAAAGACCACGGTGTCGAATATAAACTGATAGAAAGGTGGCTGTTGCTGGAGACCGCTTCACACCCACGAATGCATCGATGAGTACCCGGAAGTTGATGAATAGCACAACTTTTCGAAAGATTTCAAAATTTCACTCATGGCCACTTTAGGGTGGCTGAAAATGGGGGAAGAGGTTCTGGAGAAATATTGCGCATCGGATAATCCGGATTCCGATTTAAAAATTTCAACTGGAGGGGTTAAAAGGAGAAAAAAAGTCTCTTTATAAATCCAAAAATCGGGAAAATCCGGAGGTCTCAAAATCCAGAATTCGTATAATTCGGAATTGAATTTGAGATTGAACCGGTACAAGAACAGGTACGAATTGAGACAAAGGGTTAATTGCGTTTATTTACCGGAATATATTCATGTTAAATAAAGAATGTATTCGAATGTATTTTTGTGTGTTTTTAGGATAATCCGGATATCCGCCTTATCAACAAAAATTATTAATTCTTAAAGAAATCCAGAACAAATAAAGCATTCAACAAAATTACTTCCTCTGACATGGATTTTGTATCTTAACCCCAACATAAAAATTGTCCGCCCACGCGCTCATAAATTTTATTTTTTTTTAAATCTAAATTTTGAAAGCTGCCTATTAAGGTCTATCGAAAGACCGGTTTCTGCTCGTGCCATTTTCATATCATTACCATTTTTACCGGCTTGAAATGGCGTATCGAAGCAAAGTTCCCATCCGGTTTCCAAAGCAGAACTGCCGGTTGATAAAGTTAACTGATATTCATAAGCACCTTCATTTCCACCCTCTTCTCCAGATACCGTATCAACCCAGTTGCTTTTTAACAACGCTCTAAGTGATATTCCATCACCTAGAATTGATACATTTTAAATACGCGCTTTAGTTTAACTAATACTTCTTAGTCTGCCTTCACAGATAATTTTTCGAAAAATATTCAAAAAAAAGTTCACCACAAGAGGTTTGACCAATAATTTTGATTCCAAAAATACTATTTTCACTCTTAGGGTAGTTTTCACGTAATCTAAAGTGATAAAAAACAACGATAAAACTGTAAAATAAAAAGAGTCATATGCAAGGCCTAAAACCCGTTAACCAGCCACTTTTGTACCAATTTTTTCACAGAGGTAACATTATTTAACGACTACGCATTGAGCCGTTAACCGGCCAAAAACCCGGACAGTCTTGAAAAACTTTTGTGGCCCGTTAATGGCGCATCTTGTTTATTTTTCACTTGAAGAAAATTAAAACTTTATTTCTCAATTCAAACTCTAAAAACCAGATTTCAATTTTCTTTTGTGTGATTTTTCTAATTCCATTGTTGTTACTTGTTGTTTTTTTACATAAAAGTGAGTTCAAAATTGATAAGAATACTCACTTTTAGTTTGTGTTTTTGATTCTCTAGTTTCTCCGACGCCCAACCTTAAGAATAGGAAGAGGGCGAGCATTGAGTAAGCAATAAACAAAGTACGATAAAGGTAGCTGAAGTTTATCAAAAGAAACTGGTTGCTATTTGAGGAATTCTAAATCAAATAGTTCAATAAAATCATGAAAGTCAATATCATAAACGTTCAAAATTCTCTGATTGGACTCACATACGCTAGCCAAAATACATTTTACGTCAAGTTTGGTGCCATATTATGGCCAGTACTATTTACGCAGGTGATAATGCGTTTAAACTTTTACGGACATCCGGATCATTAACATGTTAGTTGAAGCAAACAAATGTATTTCAGATATCTTATCAAATATTAAATTTTACCGAAACAGATTACTTTGTGGGTATTAAACTTATGGGTAATTCCGATTGTCCACGGGCAAAGTATCTCGAGGGGCCTGCTTTATAAAAAAACACCGAAATTTGGGACTCTATGGTAAACCAATTTTTTGTCAGTTTTCTTGGATACAGTCCCGACCCCCTTAAGTGCCGCCCGTAAGTGCCGCGACCCCCTTAAGTGCCGCGTTTTTTTATAGAATTGAAAAAGAACCTCGTAAGTGCCGTTTTTTCAAATTGAAAATTCTCTTTTTTTTGTTACAGTCGTGGAAGCGAGAACGTAACACTTTCGTTTCCCAAAAAGCGTTACGTTCTCGCTATTTCGTTACGTTCTCGCTCGTTACGTTCTCGCTTCCACGACTGTATTTAGCTTGAAAACAACAAAGTTCCAAATAATTTGTTTACATTTATTTTTTCCGTTTTTTGTTGACAAAAAATAATGAATCTAGATTTTCTCTAGATGTTTTACAATCTAACAAGTACATTTATTAAAACATTCATTCTCTAAAACTTCATATTGTGCTCATCGAATATTCCGGATAATACGCCGGCTGAGTTTAAAAGATTCGAAGAAATTATGAATGTGTGCGATGATTAATATGACCAGGAGAAAAAATGTTGTTGTCGGTACAACCAGCGCAGAATTGTTACCCATCAAACAGACTACCAAACAATCGTCAATCACTGACTTTTATAAATAACAAGGAACACAAATGAACCAAAAAGTTGTTTTCAAGCTAAAAACAAATAAATATTAACAAAAATGTCGTTTTTTATTTTAAAAATGGCCCTTTAAGTAAAAAGACCCCCGTAAGTGCCGCGTTTTTGGCGGGCTGAGTGCGGCACCCAATCGGTATTTATCGTTTATCGTGTAACCGGTATTTATCATTTTTTTGGAATTAGTAATGTGAAATGTCGGTTTCAGCACGTTATGGAAAAATTTGTTGACGAGAAAACCGAATCTGATGTCAAATCTTCAAGAGGAACAATTTTAAACAAAGGGGTCTTTTCAAATAAAACGCTTCGTTACGTCATTCAATTATAAAAAATGTTGCTTAAACCTGACGTATTAAATGGGAAAAAATGTAAAACAAAAGCCGGCTCAGATTGCGTACCAAACGCAAAAAAAAAGTTTTTTTACGAAAGAAAATAAAAAAAAGCCTGAAAGCTTGAAATTATTTTTTTCGGATTACAATAAATTTAGATTTACTCAGTAAATACGAAAAAAAAATATTTACTGTGTTAAAAAAAAACAAGTCTTTAAACTTTAACTGTTAGCTCTTATTTTTTTGCTCCTTTTGTTCTAGCCGCATAAAAAAAATTCACTTATTTTTACAATTCATTTTAATTTTTTTTACATCATTGGACTCGTCATAACGTGAGACGTATGATGATCTTATTCGTATTTGTCATTTCGTAAGTTCAATGTCAAAGTTAAAATAAAATCTTAAAATCTAAAGAACATTGGGTTCAGATTGGCCCCCGTGGCCTAAGTGAACCTTTGCAAACAAAGGTTACTTAACTTCCTACCATGAACCAAACGAGTGGGTTCACGTAGGACACGAAACCCAAGGTGGTCCTAAAAATCATAGATCTTACTGCACGCGGCGTGTGTAGAACCACTTAGGCCTCGGTGGCCGCCGTGAACAGTTTTTTATTATTTGGACCACCTCGGCTACTCTCTGAAATTATGAATAACAAATTCCTTTGATCAAAAATATGATGGCTACACCGTTGAAGTAAAAACGCTCGTCTACGAAACCAAAAATATACCGTGTTGTGCATTAATCCAGGACAGGGCAGCTTCAAAAAGCGGGCTGAATGAAACGGGACTAAGAGGCTGCTCTGTCTGGACAGCTCTTTCTGGTCACGTCTCATTCAGCGCCGCTGTAGATAATATTCTTGATAATATTCTGTTTAATTACGCAAAGGGTAAAAAATTTTCTATTAAATATC
Organism: Oikopleura albicans; assembly: GCA_004367875.1. Taxonomy (NCBI): domain Eukaryota; kingdom Metazoa; phylum Chordata; class Appendicularia; order Copelata; family Oikopleuridae; genus Oikopleura; species Oikopleura albicans. The sequence continues at coordinate 16,844 of SCLG01000070.1, forward strand.
TGGTATTAACTACAATTGGAACAAACGAGGTTCAACACGAAATCTTTTGGTACTTTTTGTTAACGCAAAAAAAAAATCATTCCACCCTTCGTCCAAAGGTTGTTAATATACAGCCCGACCCTCTTAAGTGACGTACTCAAGCCGCCAAAAACACGTCAGTTAAATGACAGTTAAATCGAAAAAACCGCGTCACTTAAGAGCATCGCGTCACTTACGGGAGCGTCACTTAAGGGGGTCGGAACTATACATGGTTTTTTTTTGCTAGAAGTCTGCGTGAAAATTTAGCTAGCGGTAAGTAATCTGTTAAGGGTAGTACGGTCAATTTGTTTACAAATGAACATCATTTTCTTATTTGACCGTGTTGTATGCGTATAATTCACTCCAAGTAAACCTTAAATGTATCATGAATGAGTTCAAGTGCAAAAACTTTATTTCCGCCAGAAAATTCTAGAAATTTTGACCATTTCAATTTTTGAAAATATTGGGTGAAATACGAAATCGTTCACAATAGTGGTCCTTGCTAAAATTTGTTTGCGTATTTCGTTCCAGTTTATTTTACTTTTTTAATCATTAGAAGACTTCAAAGTAAGTACACAATTAATTTCATGAAAAACCGCATTATTTGCTAAAAACACCATATATTATCATTTTTACTCAAAAAATGGTGTCTAAAAATTACATATTGCAGTAACCTGTGAATACGACAAACTCGGACGGTTTAATTCTTCTTTTAAGCCAATTACAAGTTCTTTGACATCAGTTTCTACAGAAAACATTTTTAGATTTTGTCCAAAAATATTTTTTTTCGAGTTTAAACTTCAGAGAAACAATAAAAACTCATTATTTCGCGAACAAAAAAACTATTATAAGGGAGTTTGAAATTTTGTGTCACAAGTCTAGTATGCGGCTCGCTCGGCCTCGTTTCTTTTTGTGGAGACTATTCCACAACATATAAAAGTGCAATTTACCTTTTTACCAGCTACTCNGTCCAAAAAGTGATAAAAATGATAAAAAAAGCCAATTGAAAAATAAATGAGAGAAAAAAATACATTTTGGAATAAAAATACACAAAATAAACAAAATATCTAGAATCCACTTATTATTAGATATATTTTTTAGTGTTCTAAAAGGAGATAGACTGTTTTACATAGCTTTTTTTAATATAATTTTTACTTCTCAGAACAAAAAGTACTACACTGTAGACGCGAGACTGAAATTTTGTTGTTTTTTTAGAGAGATACAGCACAAGTACTACATTAATTCTGGATTCCCTTATCGCTATAGGTCTTACATACTGTAATGTATGCGCTGTCTCCAGGAAGCCTTTCTTTTTTGCATTTTTTTGTAAACAAATTGACCGTACTACCCTTGATTCCTTAATTTAACTCTCAGGGGGAAAGACTTTTTGATAACCGGTGGGGGAAATTGTTTACACGTATGCGCACACTTAAAAATCCACAATAATTCTGGTAAAACTGGTAAAGGCAAGTTGTAGAGCTGGTCAAAGTACGTCGATCTGACTATTAAGAAATTTATTTGGGCCACCAGGGCCCCCAAGAGTGCTGTTTGAAATATCCAACCTACGCAAAAAAAATACTGCCAATGGAATTTTCTCGAAAAGTTGAGGGGAACAACCAAGTCGTGTGCATATATGCACACACTTCCCTCTGCGAGTTAAGTATAACCCCGATCCACTTAAATCCGCGACCGGCTTAAGTTCCGCATGTTCGAGTGCGACACCAAAGGCTGTAAACAACGTCATTTCTCAAAGTTTCTAAAACAATAAGTGCTATCCCTAAGGGCTGTTTATACCAATTCAATCGGTGCCAAATTTGTTAAACCATTCCTTTTGTCCACTTTTTTGTGCGTGGCCTGGCCATAAGGTGTTGACAAAAATCGAGAAAAGCGTACTGTGATAAATATCGGCAGGACACGGGCGAATACTCACCCGAAGAACATAAAATAAAATTGCTGCCTTTAACATATAATTTTTTTCGCCACCATATCTCAAATAGAAAAAATGACACATTGCAAAATGACGTTTTTTGAAGCATTTCGCGATTTTTCATAGATCTGTTTTTCAACATGCATTTGAGTGGCTCTCATCTGGGTGCCTCAAATTTTCTCTTTTATAAAGTGCCTTGAGTTCAAATGTCGACTAGAAGTCTGTCGGAAACCAACTTGTCGAAATCGAAATCTCGTCATTTTTATTGTTTAAAAAAGTGCACTGAATTTAAATTTTATATAGAAAAAAATCCTTGTCTTCAAGTTTTTCAAAAATTAACTAATTAAATAATTTTGGAATGTTTTAGGCTTTGTTTGATTGATTTATAAAACCTTAAAGCCTCTATAGCAGGTAAAAGATAATAACGCATCTGACAGTCATACATGTATTCTGACCATACGTATGATTTGAGAGTATAGTTCTAATCATTATTAAATTATTATATTAATTATATTAAGGGGGTTACAACCAGTGTTGTAAATAGCTGAATAACTATATAGCTGAATAAGAAAATTGTCATTTAGTCAGAAAATTCTAGATATTTTTTTTCGATATCGCCTGATTTGGTTTTTTGTTTTCATTTTCATTGGGTTCACCTCATTAATGTTGGGACCACCTTGTCCGCTCCCTTTATTATTATATTTTTCGTCCGAAAGATCTTCCTATGAGATAAATGATATGGGCTTAATATCCCTAATCGTTTTTTGCTTTATTTGCCGTCAAATTATTGAAAATCGCAAAATGATGAGAATTTCAAGACATTTCGATCTGTAAGTAACAGAGAAATTAATTAATTTAAAAAGCAGATTAATGGAAAAGCAGGAAAATGAGCGGAAAACAAATGCGAACCTATATAATATAGCCTATATTATATAGGAATTTCCGCGTTTCAGAAATTTAGGATTTACGTAGCAAAACAAATATCACTAATGGTCACTTTTGCGCCTTTGCGGAAATCCGGTGTGTACGGATATATCTGTGAACAATTAGGGCACTCATGGAGCAGGAAATGTGTGAAGTTATTTATACAAAAAAAATTAATTGATAGCGTTAACCATTCAAATTTTATGGTAGATTTTTGTCGACATTGTTTTTTCAAGAATTTAGGGTGTTGTTACAACACTGTTGTAACCCCCTTAAATTATGAATCATAATCTACAGTAGGAACAACCTCTTTTTTGTAATTTTTTCAGCGAAATTTTAGCGAAATCTGAGTTTGAAGATTCCATCTATACATGTAGTCGATAAACGTACTGAACGTAGCCGAATAGAACTGAGCATAAATAATGGTCCATGATTTTTTCAAAAAATTTAATTTTTATCCAAATTTTTGATCCAAATAGAAATGACCATAACTACGTAGGTTTTTCAGGTCTTAATCTCGTTTCCAGAGACCTTGTTGAAATAATAATTTAGTTGAGACTATTCAAGTGCCTCATGCGAAAATAAATTCATAACTGTTTCCGCTTTGATTAGGGTACTTATTCTCAAAAGATAAATATTGTCAAGAAATACGTAGTAATTATCAATTCGTTTCTAGCTTGTTACTTTATTTGGCATTACTTTGATTCTTTGTGAAAATTTGTGCGCATCATAACGCCGTGGAGGGTTATTCCAATAAAGAAATACGAACCTTAAAAAAAAGTTTAATAAAAAGAGGCGAGCGTGCCCATGCTACTCGGCGTTTTACATGAATTTCCGCCATCTTTTCTACCGCATTTTCTAGATGGCAATATTCGAGTTTTTGACGTGCGCAAAAAACTTGAGTTTTGGTATTTAGAAAACACGAAACAAAAAACGACGGAAATTCATGCAAAACGCCGAGTAGTCATAAATGTATTCCGTATTTATTGTAGATGGTATTGAACTCAGGTTTCATCAACCCGCACGTGTCACGTGTCTTTACGTGAAAAAAGAGAAGAAAAAAGCTAGTGGTAGATATGGTAGAAGTGGGCAAATCGAAAATTTTCGATTTGCCCACTTCTACCATATCTACCAGTACTTGCCTTAGGTTTGAAAAAAAACAACCATACCTTTTGACTACTTTTCACTTTTTCTACCAGTTTTTCTAGAATTTACCTGAGCTAACTCGCGAATGGAAGTCAAACTCAATGTGCAGCGCGCCATGTTGTATGAAAATCAAGTGTCTTTTTGTGAACTTTTGAAGAAAATACAAATAAATTCTATTAGTTCAAACTTTATATTGATCGAGCCTTATTATCCTATACTGTGTGAAGCTATGTTTAATGTTAATATTACCGGTTGAGTGCCGTAAAACGCTCGGTCGATTTTCATAAAACACAACCGGTTTTCCCCTTACTTAGTTTTCTTGGCGCCGGGGTTCATGGATTTCAACTATTTGTATTTGTTTTAAAACACACAAATATCAAATGAACCTAAAAAAGTATCATTTTTAAGTTATATATGACCCATAGTCTATGGGATATAATTCATCATATACACAGTAGGGTGAGTCAGGTCATTTTTGAAGGTCTGATCAGTGAATTGAGCTCTATCTTGGGCCCCTTTTTGAGAAACCGAAAAAAAATCGAGGATCCAAAAAATGTACGATTTTTTCCTAGAAATTTTTCCGAGATTTCTATCTTAAAATCGTGATTGCGAATTTACCCATGTACTTTTTGAATTGGTTTAACTTGCATATTGGAAGTAACAACCTAGCGCAGAATTAACAATATAAATCTGAGAGGCACATACCACAAAATTCTAGAAATGTACGTTTTCTTTTCTCCGAAAACACGATTTTTCGGAAATTTCGATCTTAAAATCGTGATTCTGAATTTACNTCAATAGAAAAATAATTTGAATTTACTACTTTAACTTTTCGTACTCTTCCTTGATGTTTTCGTAAAAATTTTACAAATTTTCGCATTTCATCTTTTACTCTCATTGCAATGTTTATTATTCTTTTCTAAATCTGAATAAAAAATCAGTGATCTAGAGCGATTATTGACAATAAGTTTTCGTTCTTTCTTTCACGTTCACTCAAATAAAACGATATTTTTGGGTAAAAACATCAAAGTATTCTAACCAACTGTGAAAATGTCATCTCGAGCTCAAAAATAAAACTGCTTTTCAGCTATTATCAATTTTACTTATTTTTTTTATGTTATAAAATTTGACCGGAATTTGAGACTATATGAAGCATTGTGTAACTTTTAGTTGTCCAAATTCAATTGAATTAAAGATTTGGGAATTAGTGACGTAATACAACTTGTCCTATATATTAATTATATAGTTTTTTGATTATTATTTAATTAATTATACAGTCCCGACCTTCAAATTGTGCAATTTGCGTTTCCAAAAAACGTGCACAAATTGGCAGTCGTGCACAATTTAGCAGTCGTGCACAATTTGGCAGTCGCTCATCATGGTACACATAATAACTCAAACTTGTTTACGTTTATTTGTTTAACTCCGTCGTCAGACAACTTTTTACTTTTTATNTTTAACGCTTGAAACAATTTGTAATTTTAACTTTGCAAATTTTTTGACCATATTTTTCCAAAAAAAACTTTCGCTATTTTTGAACTAATACCGGATGTTTTGCCGTAATTTTGGTCAAAATTCCAAAAAATTATGTGACATTGTTTTTTTTACCCGACAATGGGCCCAAAAACATTTAAATATATTAAACAAAATTTCCTAGGGTGTTTTCGAACTAAAAATGTATACAAAATCAATCTAGGTGGTCGTTTGGAAATAAAAATAAGATATTAGTTTGTCTGATAGGCCTAACAAATGAAACAAATGCACAATTTTAGAGTCGTTTTGTAAAACATTGGTCTGGAAAATGTGCACAATTTGAAGGTCGTTTGCAAAAACATCGGCCTGAAAAAATGTGCACAATTTGGCAGTCACGCAAATTTTCCTGAAAAAGTGCACAATTTGGCAGTCGTGCACAATTTGAGGGTGCACAATTTGAAAGCCGGGACTGTATATAAATTGTATATTTTTTCTTCGCAGATTTTGGGAATTGAAAAGGAAACGCATAACTAAATTCACAAATTTGTTTCACAATTAAATTGTTAACAGAGAAATAGTAAGACTTTTTACGAATAAATAGTACAGTCCCCACCCATGATAAGGGCCACTTTTTTGGCCTGAAAAAGTGGCCCATATTATGGGGTGGCCCTTATAATGAGAAAAAAAAATTGTCGGATAGTCTGGTAAATTATTCAACAGTACATAATAAAAAATAAGTTTCATTTATAAAATAAAAGTTTTGTTAGCACAAAATTAAATATTTTTTTTGAAAATAGTGGCCATTGTATCGTGTGGTGGGTTAGGATTGCCAATATCCGGAAAATTGATTCGACAATTTGTTGAGACTTTACCAGACCTTAAGACAAAAAACCGAATCTCTCATAATAAGGGCCACAATAAGGGCCTAAATGACTCATGTTTGCCCGTATTATGAGAAAAAAATATTTTCAGTGATCATGGCTCCTATTATGAGTGATAAATGCCAATTTATGGGCAAAAAAGCCTATTTTGGCCCTTATTATGAAAAAAAAACTTTTTCGTGAAAAAAGTGGCCCTTATCATGAGAAAGCGCGGCAATGGTGGCCCTTATCGTGGGGGCCCTTATCATGGGTTGGGACTGTACAGTCGGGATGACGACTCGGGAGTCTTTAAATATGCGCTCTCTAGATGTGCAAATCTCTCTAAATGTGCTCTTTTGTACTAAAATTTGTAATTACCTCTAGATGTGTAGGCGATTTGTCTGAAATTTGTCTTCCACCAAAACATCCATATAAAAAAAGTGATTTTTGTTTTTTGACATTTTAATGTTGTTTTCTGGTTAGTAATATCGGATTGGATTCAGGTAATTTTTTTCAGCGGTCTTTTAGACTTAAAGTTTACAAAATGTAATTGACAAACTAGTGTCAAAGCAAAGTCAATTTAATTCAAGAAAACCGGATTATATAACTGCCTAATAGGCCGTGCCTATTCAACCTCGGAATCAGATACCGAAAGAACCAATAGACGTTCTAGAATAAAACGGAAAGTATGAAACCGAACAAAAGGTTTACTTAAAGAAACAGCCGCTGATTATCAAACTGGTCTGTAATAACGTTGGTTACAACAAAATGAAAATAACGTTCTTCTTAGTTGAAAATGAACCCAGAAAATATTCATTGAGAATATGTCTTTTTTGGGTTCATTTTCAACTAAGAATAGCGTTATATTGCCAAGTTGTTTTTTCACGTATTAACCCCGATGCGCCAACGGATTTCTTAATCGGACTTTCAGTGGCCCTCATTTCCGAACCAGTTCTGAAAAACTTGATTCAATTTGACCAGATAACTGAAAAGATGAATTTGCATTTACACCATGAATTTTGATTTAGTCTAACTTTCGGAATTGAGTTCGATATGAGGTATTTTCACCTTCTTTTCGATAGAAAATGACAAAAATCTCAATTACAGTCCCTACTTCAAAAGCGTTACATCTTAATCCCGATGTGCCGGAACTACACAGGTGTTTTAAGGACTTTAAATGGCACACATTCTTAAAGTTCGAAATATCCTGGTTCGATTTGACTAGGTAAATCAAGAGACAAATTTGATTTAAAAAAATATCACGCTCGAATTTTGGAGCACTCGTACTACACCACCTAACCATTTGACTTAACACCATTTGGCTTAACCGTTTGCATTTGACTTAACAGTTTGCAGTTGAATTAACACTTTTTTTTGCCATTTTTT
>SCLG01000070.1:49271-110527 GCA_004367875.1 Oikopleura albicans
GTTATACGATGAGGATAAAACGCTTTGTCATCATTATGGTGGGGACTATGAGCAGTTAAGGTTACGACTGCTCTAAAAACACATTTGACGGGTTTTTCTTCATTTCTGATATATTCTTCATTTGCCCAGTTACTGATAAAACCGGTTACTTCAATGATACGTACGTATAACAAAAGCTCATTATTACTGTAAAAATTATTACATAAAAACTGTTCAACAATTCTTTCAGTTAAGAAATTGGCACGGATTTTTATAAATCACTTGTAACAAGTTCAAATTAGGGTGTCCGCGGTTTGGGCTAAAATCAATACCAGAAGCAATACCGCAGTATAAAAAATTCAGATTAAACGTTTTGTTCATTTTGACTATAGGGATGCATAATGCAATTTGTAGTCAAGATTGATATAGAAAAAAAAACTGGGAAGACCCAAGCCCTGAATTTCTAGAAAATTGATTTTCTCTAGAAAAAATCGTCGTTTTTTCCCATTTTGACCCCTAAGAGTTTAAGTTAGGAATTTGTCGTAATGAATTTTTTTGCTCAGTGGATGATGCTGAATCCGGTTCGCAAGCTTTTAAACAGCTTTGAAGACCCCCGATTTTAACCGCGGACACCCTAGTTCAAATACATTTTTTTTACAAAATTTACCTTCTAGATATTTACCTGCATTCTTCATTATTTTGTTATAGAAATGTTTAAAAGTCGTTAGTCTGTTGACGATGAATTCGGTGTTACAAAACGGAATCGTTCCCCTCAATTTTATGCTTTTATTTTAGTATTATAAATGTGTTAACTCGAAAAAATGCCAGTCAGAATAATGTTGACGCATGTTAGGAAGAACATTAGTGTTGTAGATGTCGACATGATAACTCGTGCCAGGATGTTTCGGTTTGGGTATTGAATATAAGCAAACACGCAATGATTAATAATGCCAACCAAAACCTAAAATAAATTTTATATCAACTAACCCGTACACAGTATCATTTCATAATATTTTATTTTAACTTCCTGTGGCCTTTTAAAAAATATACTTTAAAAATTAACTGGACACTGCGTAAAACGAACAATTGCCACCATTGTGCGCCGCCTTGTCAATTCGGCATTGAATACTTTTCATGAATCCAGGGTTGTAAATTTGGGCGAATTTTGCGTTGGGTTAGCGTTGGGTTGGGGCAAGATTGAAATTTTTGCGTTGGGTTGGCGTAGGGGCCCAAACCCAACGCCCCTACGCCCCAACACCCCTGCGCCCCAACGCAAATTTGACAACCCTGCATGAATCTATTCCAAACTAATGTGATTCGGGGCCTAGAGTACAGCCCTAGAAGTATAACCCTAGAACCTAACCTTTGACCCAGTCGGCTACTTTTTTAACCCCTAGATCTGTGAAAACAACAAAAGTCAGGAGACTACGCCGCAAGCATAAAATACCTGCCCATCCTGATCCACAAGACAGAGGCGTCGCCACATAAGGGTCGTTTTCGGGTTTTAAAAACCCACCCTAATCTGGCGCAATAATTTTCTGGTCCGAAAAAAGGACCCGTATTTGGCGACATTGACCTTTATTTGGCGATAACGACCCTTATTTGAAGAGCCCTAATTTGGCGACCACATGTATGCTGGTAAATTTGTTTATACTGACTTGTACGCCAATCGATAACATAACGAGCCAGAGTAAACATTTCCAGGTGAACGGTTTGACATCACATCCAGTCGGGACGATTTGTCCGGTAGCCAACTGTCGCGTTTGTTCCCACTTTATTTTACCACACAAATCGTACATCACCATTAAAACGCGCAACAAACAGTCAAGTTCAATACGTAATAGTAACTAATAGGAGTTTGATTTAAGTATAACACTTAAGGGTGGTCTGCTCGATTTGTTTACAAACATGCATGAAAAAGAACACGTTATTGTGGACAAGGCATACATTCCATCAATTTGAAAATGCCATGTACACATTTTTCCAACTTTCGGCAATCTTTTCACGCACAATAAGTTATTGGTTTATCGTATTCCTGAGGTGAAACTGGTCCTACATACAAAAAATGGGGGGCTTTGTGAGGTTAAATAAGTCTTTTTACGTTTGTGGTCGAATGTCCACGTAGGTGACCACATGTGGTCGGGCGTCCGATTTTTTTTCTATTATCGCATTTCTGAGGTAAAACTGGTCTTACATACAAAAATTGGGGGCTTTGTGAGGTTAAATACGTCTGTTTACGTTTGTGGTCGAATGTCCACGTAGCTGACCACATGTGGTCGGGCGCAAAAATTTTATTCTTTTATCGCATTTCTGAGGTGAAACTGGTCCTACATACGAAAATTGGGCGCTAAATGTTGCTGAGCTCATAAAAATGCAAACTAGATGCACCCCTAACCATAACTATTGACAGTGACCTTGAATTCGAGCCTGAAGTTTCAGGAAATTCTATTTTTTTTTGTCGTGCGCAAAAGTCTGAAATGTATCATTACCGTAAATCAGTAGACAAATAAATATTTCTCATTTTAGGACTGCTTATATTTACTAATTGTATAGTCCTTCATCTCTTATGGGTCTACGGCAAGGCCCGTGCGATTTTAACTCCAAATGACAGATAAAGATATCTGATTATTTATCTTGCGTTCAAATAAAAAACTGGTGAGAATTTTGTGAAGAGTTAAATTTAAACGACTTGAACAAAAATAACAGTGCTACTAGACATTCAACGTTTTTGGTTTTAATTTTATAAATAGAATTTGATTTGTGTTAAACTCTCAAGTGTGTCGAAAAAAGAACAGGTCATTGAAATTGACCACAAAGTTTTGATTTCATATACAACTGGTTAAAAAATAAAACGCATACGATCCAGTCAATTTTCTTTTAAGGATTTTTTTTTAATTTGAAAATTAAATCAGGGTAAGTTAAAGTTAAAGTGTGCAATACGGCGATTCGTAGTTACATTTTTCGAGTTCCGGATTTTTTAGTTTTTACTTTTTGTCAGTTACCGGAAGCTCTGTGCGGCCAGCCAATCAACTTTCCCCGGCCGGTCTTCCTCGAACTAGGTTATCGTCCGTTTGTGATTTTTTATCGAAAATTTTTGACGCGGTTCCTTGAAAACTATCCAAAATACCTTTTACCTGGAAAAACATACCATCTGTCTTTTCGTAATTCCTTTTGGTATAAATGTTAGCCAAAAAGGCGGACAACCTAGTGTGCAAAATAACTTTATGTTGTTTTTACACGAGGCAAAGGCCATTGAACTAATTCCTGATTGGCGTTTGCTGTTAACAATGCCAAGTCGACAGCGACCGGGTTGATAGACCTCTCTGTATGGCAAATACATTCACAGCCAATTTGGCAACCTATGAAATACTTTTAAATTGGTGTTTAATGTTCCAATAAGTATACGTTACTAAAAATATTGCTGAACCTAACGTGAAGCATATTCATACAAAACGGGTGTATAACCCAACCTGCTACAAGTAACTCCATTCGTTTGAAGTAACAATTCTATTTTACATTTCGGTTTATTTTGGTTAATTTCTCATTTTGCGCGGAAATATCAAATGTTTGTTTTAACCAGGTAGGTGATGTACGTCTTAATTATGATAAATAACCATAACTAAATTTATCCTCAAACTGACTGATGTCCTCTTACCTCTAATACTCTTTGTTTTTTTTTATTTTCAAAACTAACTCTAATGCGCCACCTGGGTTAGCAACTTGCTACAATTCGATATGTGGTACTTTTGCACGTCTGGAAAGGGCATTTTATTTGATATTAAACTACTTACGTTTTTTCTGTTTGGATTTTCGCGGAAAACACTTTCGCCAAAATGGATCAGATTTTTTCTTAACGTTTTGTACCGGACATTCCTCATCATGTAAATGCTCTGTGATGGTTTTCTATGAAAATTTTTAATTACCTATTCAATTATATTTTAAGTGATAATTTCATCAATGAGTTTTAGCGAATAGGAGCACTTATGTTGGTAAAATGACTTCAAATTTTGATAAGTTAATTGGTAATAAGTTAGTGAACTTTAAGTAATACTTCAATGCATCAGAATTTCTTCCGTGGTATGATAAATCAAAATAATTCACGGAAAATTAATATGTTAATCACGCGGTTGTGGATTAGGTGGGGATATCATAGAAGTTTTTGTCACTAAAGCATAGTTAATTGCTTACTTACAACGCATACTACACGGTCCTTAAAATAGCTTATTGTAGTGATTACTTGCTAAAATATAAACAGCCTGAATCGAGTCAAAAACAAGGTCTTGACGAGTTGAAATCGCCGTTCGTCTAAGTATGAAAAATAATTCGAATTAATGACTGGAATATAAACAGTGTAGTAATGGTTATAATTTTCGGCACCGACTGAATGGGAATAACTTCTAAAAAGTCTAAAGCGGAATCCGTCGAAAATTTTTCGACGGATTCCGCTTTATCCACTTTACCCTTTATCACCTTTACACCTTATCACCTTTACACTTTATTACCTTTACACGTTATCCACCATAAAAAATTCGATGAAGAAAAATAGCTAAAATTGTCACATACTNCGCTCCCGCGCGCACAAAATCCCGCCCGTCCCCTTTCCCGCGGGAAAACGCGGGAAAAAAACGGGATCCCGCGGGATCCCGTTCCCATTTCCTACACTGGGCTAAAGGACGCTAGCGAATAGAAGACGCCTATAAAAAAAGCATGAGCCAATAGGCGCGCTTGTAATTCAGTTATTATGAATCCTAATTCATGATAAATGACCATAACTGAATTTATCCTCCAGCTGACTGTTGTCCTCTTACCTCTAATACTCTTAGTTTTTATTTATTTTCAAAACTAACTCTTATGCGCCAAACATTACAATTCCAGACATACAATTCCATATGTGGTCCTTTTGCACGTCTGGAAAGGGCATTTTATTGGATGTTAAACTACTTACGTTTTTTCTGTTTGGATTTTCGCGGAAAAAACTTTCGCCAAAATGGATCAGATTTTTTCTTAACGTTTTGTACCGGACATTCCTCATCATGTAAATGCTCTGTGATGGTTTTCTATGAAAATTTTTTAATTCCCTATTCAATTATATTTTAAGTGATAATTTCATCAATGAGTTTCAGCGAAAACTATTAGATTAAGAATAGGAGCACTTCTGTTGGTAAAATGACTTCAAATTTTGAAAAGTTAATTGGTAATAAGTTAGTGAACTTACTTCAATGCATAAGAATTTCTTCGGTGGTATGATAAATCAAAATAATTCACGGAAAATTAATATGTTAATCACTCGGTTGTGGATTAGGTGGGTATATCATTTTTTTCACTAAAGCATAGTTAATTGCTTACTTACAACGGATACTACACGGTCCTTAAAATAGCTTATTGTAGTGATTACTTGCTAAAATATGAACAGCCTGAATCGAGTCAAAAATAAGGCCTTGACGAGTTGAAATCGCCGTTCGTCTAGGTTTAAAAAATAATTCGAATTAATGACTGGGATATAAACAGTGTAGTAATGGTAATGATTTTTTTCAACGTACACGAACGGCGATTTCAACTCGTCAAGGCTTTAAAATGTTTACAAGTGAAAACACAAAAATTTGAGGTAATACTCGAAACTAGAAATAATTTTTTCTCTTTTTTTCACTTCAATCACTCCACGTGGACTTATGAAGTATTTCGAGAATTCTCTGGCTAATAATATGCTCTATTTTTTTTCCTTCACTTGTAAAAAATGTCATTTTTGAATCGATTCAGGCTGTATTGGCGGATGCAAACGACACCAAAGTGAGTGATATAGCGATTTCAGCTGTAAGAAGTTGTTAGCTCTTCTATTTCAAAGCCATATCTTTGAAATATAGTTTTGCTTCATTTTTGAGTATCCTAAAAAGCCACCTTTGGGTGCAGCAACCTCAAATATCGGAGTGATTTTCAAACGCGAAAAAAATAAATAATGTTACCACTTTTTGGTAACGTTGCTTGACAGCGCGTCTGAGCCCTATGTGGCCTATCATTGGTCCTTTGTATAGCTCAATGAAGGCCAAAGAATGAATACTCTGAAATCTAAAGCTCAGAGAAGGAAATTGCTCAAAAAAGGACCAATGACAGGCCACATAGGGCTCAGACGCGCTGTCAAGCAACGTTACCCAAAAGTTGTAACATTTATTTTTTTTGCGTTTGAAAATCACTGCGATAGTAGCCGAGTCAGACTAAAGCAAATTGTTATTAATATAATAACCTTCTCGTATAGAGCATCTTCTGCAGAATTGCGTAGCTGTTCTTTCTCTTTATTCCTAGAAAACAACAATTACTGAAGATACTCGAAAATTAACGGTTTCTTAAGAATACTAATAGTTTTCTATCATACACTTCGTCTCTTCTAGCGTTAGAAATTATTGCTCCAGTTGCTCTTAGTGACGATTTGGGCATTTTGACGTAAAGTGAGAATCCGATTTCTCAGCGAACGAGTCCGCAATCATCCAACCAGAAATGATATAATTTACGAAAAAATGACAGCAAAATATATGAGCCTTAATAAAATGTGAACTTGGTCTGATTAAAAACGGTTGAGTAAGCACACTAATTCAATTGCTTTAGTTACTCTTGATAAGTCACAGAATCAAGTGACAAAATGTATGCATATATTTTGATAACCCCCTGGGAAGTTATTGGGTAGGTTTTGCAAGAGCAAAATAACTGCGCAGGGTGCCCGATAACTGTGTATGGCGTAGGGGGAATAGGGGAAAAGATGATTTATAACCGCGTACGGTGCCCGAACAGCACAAGCGACGGATTGCGCAAAACCAAATTGTCATTATCTTATGTAAAAGCTGCTTTACAAGATGTTACTCATTGTTTAACCAACGATAATTGAACTAACAGTTTTCGTATAATTATTCATTGGATTTAAAAGACCCATCCGTTAATTATACGATGAAGTTCAAAATAGCCATAGCTCAAAATTTGATTGGTAGCTTTATGCATTCAAGTCAACTATGGCCACCGTCAGGACCAATATCATTACGTAATTGGTAAAATATTCGAACCAAAAAATAATATTTTTTAAACTGTAATGAACTGAAACATTTTAAGTGACCAATTTTGGCATCTTGTAGTTTTGTCGACGCCAACGATTATGTCTCCAACCCTATGCATTTTCTTTCACAACGTTTTCTCAGGGAAATCCATTTTTAAATTATTCACTTCCCAAGATCAGTTATTTTATTTACTTGATTGTAAACACCATGAGATACCTGATTTATTAACATTCAATAAAACTGATCTCGTATAATATTAGTATATTAAAATAACTTTTAATTTATATTTTAATTTAAAATAGTATGGAAATAAAAAAAAATATATTATTGAAAATGATACTTCTGACACAATTAAAAAAAAATCATGGATGACTTTGTGTCAAAATGCACACAACAATTTTCCTTTTCTACAACAGTCCCGGATGCCTCTGTTAGACCAGACTGGAAGGCCACAGGAAAACCAAAGACGATAAAGTAGGTTTAAATTTTATTAATTGAAATTTTATTTTTATTTTTTTATTATAGATAAAATTTTATTGATACACAGGGTACGCCGTTAACCGTCACATACTTTTAACGGGACGGTTAACGGATTTTCGGACGTTTAACGGGTAATGCGTAGGCTATTTTTCGGGAAATTTAAAAAATCGAAACTGAACGGTTAACGGCAAATAGGGTTGCCGCTTAACCCCCCAAACACGATAATTTAGCACATCCCGGAACACAAGGCCGGATAATTGTCTCTGATCGTTCGTAATTGCTCAGCACAAGCAAATCCATGGTCCCGAATCGAATGAGCATACTTTTGAAAACTCCTCAACCATCCTTGGACACTTTATTCTAGGTGGGCTTTTTTGTCCGATAATTATTTCTGGACAATTTTCCCGCTCGTTCGCTTATCAGGCCACCATTTTTGCACATTTTCCAGCTATTCCGTCTACGCTCTAGGGGTTTATCAGGCCGCCCTAGGCTTTATGAGGCCGTTTTCGGAAGGCGAAAGTAACCCCTCTCCTTAGCCGAACTGACTATAAATAGTCAGTTCGACTTTAATCGTGAATACCAGCGAAACTGATAGAGATTTATAAAAACGGAAAAATAGTTTTGATTTTTGCAGCAAATTTACGTTAATCTAAACCGTGTTCGAGTTTATTTTATATTTTAGTTAAGTCGAAATCTCGACATGAAGAGCACCAACTTTGACAAAAAAATCTATATTTTTCCACTTTCGTCCACTGTTACAGCTAAACGAAGAAATTTTTTTAACGAGAAAATGAAATTTTAAGAAAAAAAAACGAAACTACATATTTTGCACGAATTCTAAATTACTTTTGTTTTTTTAATTTCGGAGAAATTGGAAATAGAAGTATATCCATTTGAACGAAAATTTGGACAAAAATCTGTTTGTTTTGTCTTTAGTTTGCTAGTATAGCAAAACGGACACTATTTTTTCACAAATGATAACAAAATATAATTATTCAAACGAAATTGAATTTAATACAGTCCCTAACCCCATTAGAGCACCATTCAAAAGTGGTCAATTTGGGACCGTTTTGAAATAGTCTTTTTGCGAAAAAGCAACCCTAATAAAAGCGTCTCTAATGGGAGAATGGGCTGTAATTACACATTACATATTGGATAAATAAATTGNAAAATGATTTTTAAATAACCATAATTATCAGATCAATTTTATTGGTAGATTTGCTTTTATTCCAGTGAAATTCGTTACTATCTTCAGGTTAATTTTCAATAAACAATGCGCGAGCTCCGGCTAAGGAGAGTTAAGCAGTTTACAGTTGTGCATGCGTGAACGTAACAGGCGAGAACGTAATAGTTTTTGGGGAAAGCTCCACTATTACGCGAACGTAACACTTTTCTTTGAAAATCAGTTTTGGCCGCCTATTTTGAGTGATTACCTTTTTTCCTGTAGGCTTGCTACTAAATCTTCAGCCATGGTCTCTTTTCAGAAATGAACTTTCTCAATTCGAAGTGATTTTGCACGTTGAAAACCAAATTATAAGAAAAAAACACAATCTTAAACATTTATTTGGCCAACTAGAGCGTAATAAGCTCATTGATAATATATTTCATTCGTTTCCGGTTGATAGAATTGATTACTGTATGCGAGATTATTCCAGTAAAATGGATTTTAACCGAAATGTATATAAAACAACTTGTTTTGAAGTATTAAGAGTTTTGTCAAGTTAAAAAATAAAGAAATACTTCACTATTTCAAATTGATTGTAAATTGGGAAAATCAGAGATCGTAGTCTGGAGAAAATCAACTAAATCACTCAGAAATTGAAACAAACTAAAAGTATTTTCAGAATGGAACAGTTTTACCGCTAATATTTTTAACACGAATTGCGTCGAATCTACTTTTGATAAGATCTACAGTCCATTTATCGGACGCTTACTCATTTATCGGACGCTTGTTTGGCCAAAATGAGGTGATTCTAATAAAAATGACCTTTTTGTGACGATACTCGTTTATCGGACGCTATTTTCGAGATCCGAAAACGTCCGATAATTGGTTAATGACTGTACTTTTTATGAAATCTTCCTTTAATTTATTCGACTTTTTTTGTCTGATAATTTGACAAAGTCTGAACAAATTGTCCAATAAGATTGTCGGATATTCTTAATATACTTTTATACACTTTACTAACTTCCACATGAGAATACAAAAATATAAAAAGTAAAATAATACATAAAAAATTAAGTGAATTACTAACCAGACTATCTGAAAAATATACACTTTCTCATAATAAGGACTACCATTTCTCATAATAAGGGCCACCCCATAACAAGGGCCACTTTTTCAGGAGACAAAAGTGGCCTTGATCATGAGGGGGGAGTGTACGTTTAATAATTTCAATTTGAAAGCGTTACATCAGCTTCAGAAACTTACATTTTAATTTCCAATTCCGACTCTCTGACAGTCTTACACGACTAAAATCTAAGAATAAATTGCTGAAGTGGCAATTTTTAAAATAATAATCGATTTTTTGGAAGAAAATTACCTACATCAATGATTTCTGTTAGACTGAAAAAACAAAACGCGAAGTACGATAATTTATACACAGTTTTTCGGATGTATTTCAACTTGTTCATTTGTCGGCTTCTTCTTTGAAGTGGCCGTGGTCTGGTATAATAATTGATGGTCAAGGACACAAAATAATTCTCACAAAAATCTCAAAGGTGTTGCACGGATCGTACGTGTTAGTAGATGAATAAACTTTATTTCCATATGAAAAAATATATCTCATTTCTTTCTGAAACTAGAAGCTGAGTACGGCGGCAAAATCACACTCATAACGTGCTTTTGGCCTGATTGCGATTCAAAATAATGTGACTGAATGTGAGTCTGAATTATGGCTTGAATTATGTGTGTGATTTCGGGATTTGTTTGTGATTTTACGCAAACAAAATTGTATTTCCTACTCTTAACTCGCAGGGGAAAGTGTGTGCATATACGCACACGACTTGGTTTTTTGTCGATTTAAGGCATAAGGAGGCCTCGTAGGGCAGAATTGGTATTGCTGACCCCCCTCAACTTTTCGAGAAAATTCCATTGGCGGTATTTTTTTTTTGCGTAGGTTTGATATTTCACCCGTTTTACCAGTATTATTGCGTATTATTGTGAATTTTTAGGTGTGTGCATACGTGCACACAATTTCCCCCTACGGGTTATCTAAAAGTCCTTCCCCTTGATAGTTGAACAATTTCGCAACATATTAAAAGTTTTGGAATTAAAAAAAATACCGATTGTTGCAACTGAGCAAAAAAATCACCTTTAGGTATAGGCTTATACTGTATACTAGGACTTTTATAACTTAAAGTTATACAGTATGACTGATACTGATATAAAACCAGTGATATTGTATGTATAAATATTTAAATAATAATTGTATAGTGTTTTATAAATCTCCCTCCGAAAAAGTGACACCCCATCAACCAAGTTTCTAAAAAGTAACAAAACAGAGTTTATTCGCGAAGATTTCTGAGAAGTAATTGTGTGACTTGTACTACGCAACCTCTGTGGAATTTATTGGGGAACATTCTAATTTCTAATGTTCAGATCTCAGGGTAATACCCTATTTACTTGATTTTGCGGGTGAAGAATTTTCACGAGATTCGTCCGAAACAAAATTAAAGTTAAATCTAAGACTTACTAACCCAGCACACCACGCATTTCAAAAGTGTTATAAAAACCATTACCAAAACTTAAACATTTCAAGACAAAAAATATAATTAAGATGGAATTCTGCTTTCCAAATTTGAAAATTAACATGCTTTTTTGTGTTATTAGCATTTAAAAGACGCAAATAAAACTGGAACACGTTTCTCGATATATATTTCTACGTTATTACACTCGTTATGCACAAATTCGGTCGAAGATGGTGGACATATTTTTGTATCACGGCGGAGAACACGGGTTAACTCACAGGGGGAAGTGCGTGTAAATAGACACGCAACTGGGTTTTTTCGTCGAGGCCCCGTAGGGCAACACAGGTATTGGTGACCCCCCCTCAACTTTTTGAGAAAATGCTCTAGTGGGCCCTGGTGGCCCAAATCAATTTCTGAATAGTCAGATCGACGTAGTTTGACGAGCTCTTCAACTTGGCTTTACCAGTTTTGTGAATTATTGCGAATTATTGTGAACTTTTTAAGTGCGTGTCTATTTACACGCATTTTCCCCCTACGGGTTCTCAAAAACTCCTTCCCCCTGAGAGTTAATATGCATTTTTGAGTTCCAAGATACTGAATCAGACCGATTTCAACTATTATATAGCAAACTCATACTTCCATTATTTGTTATTGATATTGGTCGTCGTGTGAGGTGTAACAAATTATGGAGTGTAAATAATCACTGATTATCCAAATAAAAAGAAAATTTTCAGACGTGGAAAATATTTTTGGGTTTCGAACAAGATCAAGATATGGAGAAAAAAAACTGTTATATGTTGAGTTGGTGCGTAAGAAGTGTGATTATTCATATGCACTATGTATTTCCGATATTACGCAAGAGAAGCACAGCATGATGATTTTTTTTTCATTTGAGTTAAATTTCTTTATCGGGATCGAAAACGGCAAAAGTTATGGTTTTAACTATCAGCGGGGAGCATACGTCAAAGTAAGCATAAACCATACCCAAGTCACTTTGCCATAATCCAGCTTTAAATTTAATCATTTGGCAGTACTCGACTTGATGATCGCCAATTGCGCAATTCTTATCCTTATTTTGATATCGCTTGTCGTTTTCGACAATAAGAAGGTTCCAGCCATTGCGCTTCGTCAAAACTTCGAGGACCGGATCGCAGCTTGTTTTGCGCGAGACATCGCCATTTAAAATGTCGTTTATGTCACTATCACTAAAATGAAGTGTCACTGGAAAAGAATTCGTTTCGAATTTCCTAAAAAGTTTTTAAATTTAGTCTCTAAAATTTTACTGATTGCGTTCTTTCCATGGAGTGGAGTACTTTCGCGTCCATTTGTGGTCGCGAAAAAACCCCGTTTATTAGTACTTTCTTCAACACCATTTGGTCGCGAAAGTACTCATAAACGGGTTTTTTTAAACGGGTACCCTTCACCCTTTTCATTCATTATTTTTCTGATCAAAAACTTTGCCATATTTTCCAAGGCGGATCTACCTGCTTTCCGTGTTGATACATACAATGTGTGACTTTGCTCATATTGTGTTTTTTCGTTAACATTAAAATACCAGATAAGTGGCATATCTTGTTTTTCAAAAGTTCAGAGAGCTTACCTGGAGTTACTAACTGCCAAGAGCTCGATTTCCGGACGGCAAAATTCTATCTGTGTTTTATTGAGCTTAATTTGGGTCTGATATACCCACTTTTGTGAAGGTTGGAGATAAGTGTAGAACATATCTGGGAAAAAGTGTTACAAGCACAATTTGAAACAACATTACTTCCAAGGGTTATTCAACCATTACAGTACCAGCTTAGTTTTCGCCATTTTCTAGCACCTGCGCTGTAATGTCGTTAGGCTGATTTTTCCGTTCACTGCGTTATCTTTGGTATTTATTTTTCGAGCCATTTTTACAGAAATTCTTAATTTGTTAAATATTGCGATGTAACTATATATGGCAGGGTTTTTTAACTCTCAGGGGGAAGGACTTTATGATAACCCGTAGGGGGAAATTTTGTGCACATACGCATACACTTAAAAATTCACAATAATTCTGGTAAAACTGGTAAAGCCAAGTTGTACATCTCGTCAAACTACGTCGATCTGACTATTAAAAAATTGATTTGGGCCACCAGGGTCCCCTAGAGAGCTGTTTGAAATATCCAACTTACGCATAAAAAAATACCGCCAATGGAATTTTTTCGAAAAGTTGAGGGGGGGTCAGCAATATCAATTCTGCCCTACGGGGCCTCCTTATGCCTTAAATCGACGAAAAACCAAGTCGTGTGCATATATGCACACATTTACCCCTGCGAGATAACTTTGGTCCATCGCAAAGCCCCGTATTTACCGGTCAAATGTGCTGAAGACATTTTTTGTGAAATATCAAATATGTTCTACACTAATAAAGTCCATCGCGTGGCCAAGACATTTGTAAACTGCTGTTTATTGGTTCAGAGTAACGAAGAAAATAACCCGTTGCATCTTCAACCACAAACAAACCTTTTATGGTTTCATTTTTAGTATCACACTTAAAATATGTTAAGCTTAAAATAATATAAATATAAACATAATATATTTAGAGTGTTCCAAGAAATAGTTTAACAAACTATTTGGGGATCTGTTTGAATATAGTAGTGGAATCGTCGATGTTCAGCCAAAATATCTGCAAAAGCTAAAATGCGCTTAAAAGGATCCATTTGAAAACGCCACACTTATTTGTCCCCGCTATAGAAAGAAGAGAGATCTGTTTTTTTTTATTTTCTATATTCCGGCGAACTCAGACACAAAAAAACTTGAAATTGCCACGTTTTTTCGTTCAGTTTATCCGTAAAAAATGGAAAACCAAAAGTGTGGCGACTTCAAGAACTACCGCCAAAAAATACATGATTAAAATTACCAATACAAAGGAACAGTTTTTTAAAAGTTATCTGAGGCAAGCAGTAGAATTTTTTCGAAAAATTCTAGAGGCCAGACATTTTATGAATTTCATTTTGACACTTTTTCTCACTAACTTCTTGAGATCTACAATATGGCCATAACAGTTTTATAATAAATAAGCCCTATAAGCCCTATAAGCCCTAGTATGCTCAGCGAAAAAAAAATGTTTAGTCCGGGATTGTGTCCAAAAAGATATACATGTAGGACATTCTAATGGGAAAACAAGCGTTAACCAAAATATGATATATTCGCTCGATGACGTAATTTTGACAGGATAACGGCGCGCTGTGGCGTAAGCTGATAGTGTGGAAATTACAGGATTGTAGAATCGAAAATTTTGACACCAATTAAAATTTGTTCAAAACCAAAAATGGGTTTAATCGATTCGCAGGAAAAAAAAGTAGTAGGGCCTCAGTTGGAAACCACATAGAACTTTTAATGTCAAACTACATTTTATAAGAACTATGTTAAACATTTTTGTAAGCACTATGTCCTGATTCACTAAATGTGACAAAGTAATCGCTGCCACGTTGAGTAATGTATTGGCGGTTGACGTCGAATCTGATAGTCCGGAGAGGACATGGAACACTTATCCGTACTGCATATGCACAACCACTCCACCACGAATTTAAATTGTGCGGTAAGTTTATCTAAATAAAAAAAAATCAAACAAAAAAAAATATTAACTACACAGGATGCGCCTTCAACATGCTACCCGTTCACCGGCCACTTTTGGACCATTTTTTTGAGAAATAACATTAGTTAACGATTACGTACTAAATCGTTAACCGGCCAGTTGTTTGGAAAGTTTTAGAGGCCAGTTAACTATATATCATGTGTAGTTATAATTAACTAGGTACCTGTGCAGCAAAGCCAGACCCATCATCATAAGCTTCGCCAATTTCCTGACGAATTCCATCACCAATCGTTCGTCCAATCACGTTTTATGGAGTTGAGAGTTAAAATTCCCTTCAAGGGTAGGATAATACCACTTATAACAACACTTATAAACAAGGATAATACCACTTATAACAACACTTTTTTGTTTCAAGTTTTCCAGGGTTTAAACCTACGCACTATCGATGTGGGATAACAGTTTGCATTTAAATTAACAATTGATGTTATGAATTAAGACCTTTTTTCGAAGAAAAAAAAACGTTTTTTACTCACATGGTTAGGTGGGGTAGTTGAAATCAAAATTTACAGAAAGGAATTCAGCATTTTAAGACACATGCAACAACTCGATCCTATTGTGATTTGTCCAGTTATGAATTCTCCATTTTCGTCGTATCCAACACCCGCTACCTCGAATTTATAAAACGTGTTGGGATCCAGTCCGATAACTTTTGTGATATTCGTATCCAAAAATGCTTCATTTAACTTGTTTGGGGGTTAAGAAAATGAATTTACATTATGATCATCTCAACTTAACTGTCAGTAGGTAAGAGGGTCGAGAACAAGCAGATTTGAAAATATATCGGAATATATTCAGAAAAATTTTTACTGAAGTTTTTTCTCGCTAAAAATTTCGAAATATCTTCAGGATCCCTCAGAATACTTTCGGCCATTTTAGGCATTTTTAGTGTTCATATACGTTATTGCTAAATAAAAAAAAGAACGGCTTGTGATAATAAAAAATGGTTAACGGATTTGAAATCAAAAAAAAAGTTACGTTTTTATATGGGAGAAAAATATATTTTTTAGAAAGTTGTTTTTACGTTTGGGTCCATGGAGGACGAGGGTTAAGGTTGAAAATCACCCAAGTAAGAGAAGAAAACAGGGCTTCAAAATAAAATAATAATTAACAAATCCGTTCATTTTTTTGCGCGCTAGAGCAAATTGGGTAGCTACCTACCCCAGATGCGCATGAGTCATGCGGATGAGTCATGCGCATGAGTCATTTGGCATGAGTCATGCCGCATGACTGTTATGAAGGGTTTTCCGCAAAAAATAGTTCAAATACGTTATTACGATTCATTGAAAGCCGACAAATTGTTCATGCATGTCTTGTTTTTTTCAAAATGCAAAAAAAATCACAAAATTAATTCATCAGTGAAATTTCAATTAATTTTGACAATTTTTGTCGAAAAAAACAAATGTCTTTGATGACAGTTAATGCGTATTTATGAAAAGTTAGACTCATTTTTTAAATTTCTTATATCGATCTTCGAGCAGCATTTTTCAATGCGGTTTTTTTTGGTTTCAAAATTGTTTCTTCATTTTTTTTTATTTTGTTCATTTATTTGCCATAATTATTTCAATTGAGCGGTGTGCTCTTGGTTAATTACTGTTGTGTTTATGAAATTATAGTGCGATTGGTGAATTGTCAAAATTTATTTGTTCGAAATTGTCCAAATAATTTCCCTTGTTCAAGTTGAGCCCCGTTTTGATTGTTTTGCCAGTTATGAAACAAAGTCTAAACATTATTTCGCCCCCATTAACGTTGGTGGCGTTTCGGCTTATTAAACGATGTTTTTATTATTTTATGGGAAACCATAAACTAGTTTGGTAGAGATGTCATTTCAAAGAGTTATGCAAACTTCACTTTGTGCTATTTAGCCACATTTTTTTTGATTGTGTGTTAATTGTGCCATTAGTAAACGTTTTTATCTTTTTAACTCTCATGGGGAAGGAGTTTTTGGGAACCCGTAGGGGGAAAATGCGTGTAAATAAACACGCACTTAAAAAATTCACAATAATTCGCAATAATTCAAAAAAACTGGTAAAGCCAAGTTGTAGAGCTCGTCAAACTACGTCGATTTGACAATTCAGAAATTGATTTGGGTCACCAGGGCCCCCTAGAGAGCTGTTTGAAATCTCCAACCTACGCAAAAAATAACACCGTCAATCGAATTTTCTCGAAAAGTTGAGGGGGTCACCAATACCCGTTTTGCCCTACGGGGCCTCCATATGCTTTATATCGACGAAAAAACCAGTTGCGTGTCTATTTACACGCACTTCCCCTTAGTTAAGTTAGTTGGGAATTTAAATTTTGCCCACTCATCATGAAAACAATTGCGCAGTGTTTTGTTTTCTCCTAGATGTTAACTGACGGGTACTGACGGGGTCATAGTCTATGCCAATGCAATAACCAAAACACGTTTTGGCGCTAAAGAGCAGTTTTAATTTTAAATAAACCTAATTGTTAATAGACTTTTTTACGGAATGGAAAGGTTTTACTTTCTACGGTTGTTACGTATAGGGTTGGCAAGCGAGAATTGAAAATGGTTTTTAAAGATCTGACAACAAGCTGAAATTTGGAGCATGCAAAATTTCAGCTCCCTGCGACAATTTTTGAATTTTCTCTTGCCAACCCTAGTTACGTACCACAGCTTTATTTTTGGCCGTTTATGGCTTGATTATTTTCTGTATTCGGTAAAATCAAGATGTGCCGTCATAAAACCGACTTTTTTGGTGAGTGAAACACAAAAAAGCGGTTTGGTCATCAAAAACTTTGCAATTATGACATTTCCTGTTCCAAAACATCCACATCTAAGAATTTTCACATTCCTTACATTTTAATTCACTACCATTAACGTTCCAGATTCATTTCGTACAAAGTATTTTAGAAAATGGCTGCCATTTCATAAAAACTCGTAAAAAGCTGTGAACTACTTGGGGGAGATGGCATTAAGGCGCGCACGATTTTATAACTGCTCGTCAAAATTGTCGAAAATAACGGGTCGTAGGCAATTGCGTTTGCATACTTTAATCCAATAACTGGATTTATGCAAAAAATCTGAAAAATAATACATTTTGCATTCGTGAAAAACGGCCGTACATGTTCTGTCAAAAAGTTCACTTCTAAACGCTGCTCACCTTTATTTTATTTTATTTTTTCGTAGTAAATATCGTACAATTGACGTAAAATTCACGCATGATCAAGAATAATCTCGTACGCAATCGCAGCCTAATAACACCGCCTATATTAAGTCTGCATATTTTCTGTTTTTCAAAATTACCGAATAAGTCTCCATTTTTATGCTATCTATGGTTTTTACCGCAGTACTTGGTGCTGATGCAACTCAGGGGGTTACAAATTATTTCAATTTTTATCAACATTCATGCGCCTATTGGGTAGCAAGCTACCAATTTTCACTTTATTTCTAAATAAAACGAGAACGGCTTGTGATAATAAAAAAACGGACAACGGATTTGAAATCAAAATTTTTTTTTACGTTTTTATATGGAAGAAAAATATTTTTTTTAGAAAATTGTTTTTACGTTTGGGTCCGTTGAGGCCGAGATTTAAGATTGAAAATTACCCCCAGTAAGAGATAAAGAACAGGGCTAATATAAAATATTAATCAAAACAGTCCGTTCATTATTTGGCGCGCTAGAGCAAATTGGGTAGCTAGCTACCCCAGATGCGCATGACTGTTAACGTTTGGAATTTGAAGCTTTTTGATATTGGCAAAGCGTTTAAATCTTTTTTTCATATTATGTTAAACATTATTTTGAGACAGCCCATTACTTTTTGATCCAAAAGAATATTAACACTTCTGGACCAAATCGTATCGCCATTTCCAATTATCTTACCAAATGTTCTAACCAATTATCTAAAAAAATCAATTACATTGTATATTATCACTGCACGCAATATGGGATAAGGTTTTTAATTAATTGCTTATGGCCACCGCGTGGGCAAAGCTGAAAATCGGTTGAAATAATATTGTTCTATCGCTTAAATTGTTTAAAAATTAAATTATTGAAATCTTATTAAATAAATTAAAACTGTCCCGTTGAGAATTGTTTCTGTCTTTCCGTTTTTGTGACTATAGTTCACATTTCTCAAAAATAGAATTTATACGATGTTAAAAGTATCCAATATTAAACATAGATTTTTACGTGTATTGTTTTTTGGAAAACAAAAACGATTGATAGTAAATGGTAGTTGTAATTTTAACATAACTAATATCATAAACTAAATTGTATTAATAAAACTCGATATTTTACTACAACTTTCAATCCGTGGTGTATAATATTTTCTACGAAATCAAATTTGTAGTACTTTGAGCATGTACAATTTATAATGGTACCAAACATGCTCACTTATGTTACATAAGTTATGTTATATCATATCTCAAGCTGGGCAGGTACAAATAATAAAATATATTTGTGTTATGCAAGTCGGAAGAAAAACATAATTTGGAATTAAGGACCGGCCATACCTGTTGTTCACAAAGTCAACGTTTTTTGGAAACCATTAATTATTTTTTTAAGTGATATTATAAAAGTAAACCTGTCCACCTATATTTTAGTGTTTGTTAGAAATTAATCCGCCAAATAGTTCTCTAGATAATTTCTTTGGGAAGTTTTGACAACGTTTTTTTTTACAAAATTGTCGACACATTTGCGCTCGTTGAGGACGTGGGTTAAATAGGTATACAGTTGCACGTCACCTCAGTAAAAGAAGAATTATACGACTTAAAAATAAACTAATAATTAGAAAAATCGGTTCAGTGTATGGCGCGCTGGGATTTTTGGAAAAAAAACATGGGTAGCTAACTACCCCGAATGCGCATGAGGCTTATAGAAAACTCGATGCGCATGACTGTTAAGGACCGTAGTGTTTTTGACAACACATGTTTATCATTCATCTGAACCGTGTGGCGTAGTATAATGTTCAAATTAAATAATATTAATATGTTCTATACTAGTTTATATTAATAAATTGTCGAAGTAATTGCTTTAATTTCGGGTTTGATCGATGTCGAAAGGCAAAATTCTCTAGATTTTTTTGTTGAAATGAACTTTTACTGTATTCGCAATTATGACTTAATCAACCTAAAAATCGAAACAATGTTTAATGTTGATTTTTTGTGATTTTGTTATTTATTTGTGAACAACTACTCTGACCGGTCCTTAACCGAAATGTTTTTTTTGTCGCGACATGTCGTAATAATTTCAAGAAAAAAGGCAGTAAATTCAATACAGTCTCATATATGACTTATATATATATTTTAAGTTGGAACATATATATCCATTCGACCCATATATATCTTATTAATGCAACTGGCGTCTCTATTAGGGATTTACCATCAAGGACGGTACGGTCAGTGTGTGAAAAAATGAAAAAAAGGAACCCAGACAGGCAATATACCGCCGACGGTAGATATGGTAGAAGTGGTAGATATGGTAGAAGACGGTATACCATATCATGATATATCAATAAATTTGGGAGTACAGTGAAACCATTTTCCCTTTTTTATCAAAACTTGAGATAACCTGTCTACGGAAGTTCCGCCCCTTTTTGACAAAATGCCCGGAAGTTAACAAACTTCATGGAAGTTAATAGTCGCCTAGCATCAATTTTGCAAGTTTTAGTTAGCATACTGTCTACTAAAGTTAGAAGATTCCTATAAGTTAACAAACTTAACACCTTTTTACCTAATAGTGTAATTAAAAATCGTAAATAGATGGAGACATCAAACAAACAAAAAAGCACAACGAATTCCCGTATTTTTTTTTTGCCAACAATTTCGCAAAATATGAAGAGGGAAACTCAGTGCTTACATTTTTGAATAATAATTATAAAACTAATTGTCCTTTTTCGTAGCCCCCAGTATATGTGTTCGTGATTGCCAACTTCGTGATAAACTTTGAGCATGAAATTTTCGTATCCTCCCCATTGCCATGCCAGTGTGATATCTTCTTCTGATTATATGGTTTGGGTAAAATATCAAAAAAACTCGTCACTTTTTCAACGATTGTACAACAAAGTAATAATGATAGTTTTTAAGTGATTTTTGAAATTCAAATTGTATATAATTAAACACCCATGAAAAAGGTTGCCCCCAATAATCGGATGCCAGGCAAACAAGAAGTAAGCACGAATATAAAGTAAGCACGAATATAAAGCACTACTATAATCAAATTAAGTAAGTAAGCACTACACAGGATATGCCGTTAAAACGTAAACCGTCCAGTTCGTTTTTTTTTAATTTGCCAAAAAAATCGCATACGCATTCGGCCCTTAATCGTCCGGAACCGGGTTAACCTTCCAGCTTTGAAAACATTTTAGTGGCCGGTTAAAGGCATAACCTGTGAATTTTATAAATAAATAGGACGTGGCCGTTCAAGACCTTGCCCACGCAATAAATATCACAACTACTTTGCCGGGGAAAAAGACTAAAGGGGAAAAAGTAGCCGAGAATGACTACCCGAGCAGTTATTTTTATTTTCAACAATTTTGACTTCGCAAGTAGATTTTTCCAACTAAACTAGTGTCAGACGACAGTGTTTCTCATTTATTTTGTTTAATGAGTTTTTTTTTGACTATCACTCAGAACTACAACTTTATTTTCACGAGTCTAAATGGACCATCAGAAACATTGGCTAGACGAGTTATTTCAAGCGATAGATAAGAATGAAAAAAATGATCTATAAAAAATTATAAAGGTGAACTTTATTTTCCAGAAAATTTCTAAACTTTCACTGCGGTACGGAATGAAAACTAACAACGTCATTATCTAAATTAAGGTTTGAATTTATCACTTTCAAATGCGTAGTTGGTTAGGGTTTTGACTTGTCACGCGAAATTACGTGAAACGTTAACGATCGAACACCTCTGGAGTTAGCCGTCCATTTATAGTTTAAAAAAACCCTGACGGGGTCCCTTAGCGAATAATTAACTTTTTTTGCAGATTTCTGGGATTAATCGCTCACAATGTCGCTGCTAACCGCCCACTTTTCAGAAATTTTTGGTGGACGGTTCACAGCGTACCTTGTGTACACCACATTTCAAATTTCATCGTGAAGTCTCGTAGATCGATCGGCAATGTTAACTCCTAGAGGGCGTTTGATACTAAGATAATTTAAGGAGGGGTCAGACACGTTGTTTAGAAACTTAACTCTCAGGGGAAGGAATTTTTGATAACCCGTAGGGGGAAATTGTGTCCATGTTTGCACACACTTAAAAATTCACAATAATTCGCAATAATTCTGATGAAACTGGTTAAGCCAAGTTGTAGAGCTCGTCAAACTACGTCGATCTGACTATGAAGAAATTGATTTGGGCCACCAGGGCCCCCTAGAGAGCTGTTTGAAATATCCAACCTACGCAAAATACCACCAATGGAATTTTCTCGAAAAGTTGAGGGGGTAAGCAATACCGATTCTCCCCTACGGGGACTCTTTGTGCCTTAAATCGACGAAAAATCAAGTCGAAGGCATATATGCACACAATTTCCCCTGCGAGTTTAATAGACTTTTTCAGGGGTGACAGGCCTTTTATTTAGAAAATTGAGATGCCACAAATTACCAAAGTATAAACAAAAAACCGTTAACTTTTGCTCGTATAGGGCTTGTGTTTTTTTATATTTCCCGCAGCGTGAAGCAATGAACATTTAAAGTACATCAAATCAAACGGATTCGGACAGAAAAAAACGGGGAAATATTTTCACCCGTCGTAGAACGGTATATTCGTTGAAACCCCTGTCTGTTAGTTTTGGGTGAAAAATGATTGAGTTAATCACCCTGTACGATGACATAATCATGACATTGTGAACGTTTTACAGTGTTCATTAGTTTGACAGCTTCCGAAATATATTATATTTAGAACGTTCTTATCTCTCCTTCCGTTCTCTCGAACATGAAGGATGGAATTTTGGGTATGTTGGAATAAGATTTATGTTTCATATTTATTAGGTTCTGTCAGTTACCAAAAAAAAATCGCATCCTTCAAAATTTCATGTTCTCTGAAAGTGTAATTTCAATATTTTAAATAATTAACTCCCAGGGGGAAGTGGGTGTATATATACACACGACTTATTTTTTCGTCGATTTTAGGCATATGGAGGCCCCGTAGGTCAAAACGAGTATTGCTGACCCCTCTCAACTTTTCGAAAGAGTTACATTGACGGTATTTTTTGCGTAGGTTGGAGATTTCAAACAGCTTTCTAGGGGGCCCTGGTGGCCCTAATTAATTTTTGAATAGTCAGATAGACTTGACTTCAAAATGAACATTAGGACAAAATATACACCACCAAATTAAATTTTAGCGTAATCTGACCGTAATGGGACCCTTGGGAGTTAAAATATATAAATATATTTTTTATAAAATTATATAATAAATGTGTGAGCTTAATACCAAAATAAGACAAAATTGGTAAAAGTGACAACGCCAAGTATGGGTAGGGGCGCCAAGTAAGGGTAGGTTTTTAAAAACACGAAAACTACCCTTACTTGGCGCTCCCCCTGTAGTTCACTTACTAGTTCACCGAAACTTATGCGATATTTGTTTAAAAATATTTTTCTAAGCCAGTGCCCTGTATGATTGGTGATGTGTAAGCCCTGGAGTTCAACAAACGTGTTGTTTGGCTTACTGTTGTTTGGCTTACTATTGTTTTGCGGCGTATTTTGGTTTTCTGTTTTGGTTGTTCCATTATCATTCACTCGCATAATATTGTAATTGTTCTCGACTCCAGGATTAAATTTGAATACGTGTGTTAGGTCAAAGATTAACTGATCCTTTGAAACACTGTCGACAATGATAATACCGATTACTAACTCTGATACGAAAAAAACCTCTAAGAATCGCACATACATCATTTCGCCAACGAAATTAACTAATTTAGGTATGAAAGATTTTTTTTGGCGTGCTCCAAGACCATTTTAGGGTGGCTATAATTTTAGGGTGCCTGATGTTCATTAACCCTCGTACTTACACAGTTTTTTTAAAAATATTATATTATACGCGTTTAACTAATCCTCATAAAAAAACGTTTGCACTTTATTTCTACTAATTCGGTTAACCCATCCAGGCATCACGGCACATCTTTGGGCCTTTTGCACTTGTATATCGTATACCGTTTTAAAAAGTGTAATTTTAAAATATTAATTTGGAAATAAAATTTTAGTAATTGTCCAAAAATATATTTGAAAAAGAATAAAAATTAGTCGAAAGAATTGAAAAACCATTTTACATTTACAGAAAGTACTATGAAATAAATTCTTTAACCGCCTAGCACTACAAATATGAACGGTACACACGCCGCTGCTAGTTTATGGCTACTTTTTGCTCGAGCTCCTAATTTTTATTTTATACTTTTGCCTAGTTTTTCTTTATAATGAGTGAATGAAAACTTCGCGAATATCTAACAATATTTTCCCAGAATAATCTCTATTGCCTAAAACTTGCCAAATATAGGTGTTTTGAGCTTACTGTGATAATTTACCACCCTAGAGAAATCCCTCTGGGCATTCGTTAGTTTCTTATTGAACTTAAATCAAGCGTCATTCTGTCAGTACTGTTTCCGATCAAATCATAAAAAAACCTTAATCTACATGCGACGGATTTTTTCGTTATATACTCGAATATCCTGTCATAATGTAATTGACTTTACTCAGCCCTTATCTTTCTCCTGAATTTTGTGATAGCTATAAAATATGTTTCGAAAATACAAGTAAGCAGACAACGAACGTTTAAAATAGGACTAAGGTGAGATTTTGCCCTACCGTATTACAGGAAACCAAACTTATCTTTCATTTTTGAGCCTATTTTCAGTTATCTTTCGTCGTTTTAGCAAAAACTTTCAAACTACCTATTTTCAGTTATCTTTCATTTGCAGTTATCTTTCATCATTTTTCCAAAAAAAATCCGCCTACGTATTTTTTGAAGTAATATTTTGAAGCCGGCATTTCGTAGTATTTTTAAGAAAAAAAAAGATGATCAGGAGCGTACGAACACATAATTTAATCTAAAAAAAACAATAAATTGCTATCGAATTAATTAAAAACAGTTTGTTTTGTTACAATGGCGTTAGACTCCAATGATTATGTAACGCCTGTTTTCAGTTATCTTTCATTTCGTACAAAAACAACACGTATTTCGCAATACTTTCGAGTTACGTAATGCCTATTTGATTTTTTTGCACAGTTATCTTTCATTTTGTACAAAAAACACGTATTGCGCAATATGCGCACGTTACGTAATGCCTATTTGCAGTTATCTTTCATCGCCTACGCAATTTCAACCATACGGCTACACAATGTACACTTATCTTTCATTTGTCTGGCTATTTTCAGTTATCTTTCGTCATTTTCGCCATGGTTTGCGAAAGATAACTGTACAACTGGTGTATTCAAAATACGTAAAATAAAATCAGAAATCATTTCAGTGTTCGTGCATTTTAATAACTACTGTAAGGGTATTATTTCATTTTCTGGAAAATAAAATAGAATATCTGTACTAATGTGGTTTCTTTGCACCTGGGATAAAAACCTTACTTTTGTTATCACTAATTGTATTTAAACCACAACATCAAACATGGACGGACAATTCTAATTTCGAGCGTTTCAAACAACCGCGTTTAAAAATAAATACTACCTCCTTATCTCAGAGACATGTTCCGTCGGGAAAGCGTTGATAATCATCAAAATGCCAGGTAGATTTTTTTTTACATTTGCTAATAAAATTTGTACTATAGAAACACGTTTTTTTTTAACGCCGAAATAACTAGCGTTTTACGAAATTTTTGTCTCAACTATTTAGAAAAAAACGTGTTTTTAGCCTTTTTTGAGTAACTTTGAAAAATATTCAAGACCGGATTAACTGGAAATATCTTGGCAACAGCGATTACGTTACATGAGAGTAATTACATATGGGCTATAATTACATTTGTTCAAGGGACAAGTACTAAAACATTACCGGTCCCATAATCGTGCTTGGACATTAAAGTGTTTATAGAAACGTAGACATAACATCAAAAATGTATTTAAAAATGTATGAAAAATTGTTTCGTGTTATTTATTATTTTTAATCCCGTAATTATGAAAAACCCTGATAAACATTGTTACCTCAATAACGATACCGCATTTTTTTTGTAAAATCAAGACTGAAGTATTGTAATTATGCAATGGCTGTAACCACTGTTGACGTTCGGGATAACACGCGTTCGAGCGGTTTTTATGTCGGGATTTTCAGGTAGGATCGAAATGCAAAACCCACACAGTACTTTGTGACTATTTGGCCCGTGTTGTAGTAAGACGATTGATCCGCACAATGTGGTTAACGCGACACAAGTATTAAGACGCTTCGGTGGCCTAACCGGTACCATGATTATCGCTAACTATGACGGCATTATTTCAAGAAGTTGATAGTATTGAAATTTGCGTGGAAAGTAATAATGTCTTTATCGAAGTATATTAAGTTGCTGTGCTTTTTTTTAACGAAAACTAACAATTGACGTGTCGTATTTGAAAAAAATAATGAACAATTCTCGTCGTGTAGACGTTTTACCAAATGTTATAGACATTATAAGATCGTTGTTTTTTATAGAGTAAAGTAATCAAAAACTCACTTTCATGTGATGATTCCCCGATAAACGTTTTCCTTGAAAACCTTTTTCTCGGAAAAACCACGAATGGATTTCCCCAGAAAAACGCAATTGGTAATTAAACCAGGAACTGCTCCTCATGAAGGCGCTTGTTTGGATTTTCCCTGATAAACATTCTCTCGGATAAACGTTTTCTTTCAAAAACTTTTGTATTCCTGGAAAAAAGAACATTTTTGAATTTTCCTTGATAAAGGTTTTCTTGGAAAGACGGCGCTGCCTATGTTAACTCCTCAGGGTCCAAAGTGACAGATAATCCGTAGAGGGATCCGAAAGGATGTAAAGGTTTATGTGTTACAAAAATCAATTCCGTTTTCCGTTTTATAATTTTTATCCCAAAAATTTGACTACATGTAGACCTTTGTTTCAGCGATTTTAAGCCCGATCTACTACTAGTAGCATTTCGGGTCTATTTAAAAGGATTAGATAAGTACAGCTTTTCCAGTTTTATTAACTTTTGAACGAACTCGATTACAGCCAAGTTGACCCCTTCTTAATTTACAGTCCCAACCTTCCAGTTGTGCAAGTGTCGTTTTCAAAAAACCTGCACAACTAGGCAGTCTTGCATAACTAAGCAGTCGTTTCCAACGTTTCCAACACTGCTCATCATGGTACATTTTGTCTTTTTTTGCTTACCTGATGTTGTAACTGCGCAGTCGTGCACAACTACAAGTAGCAGGTGCACAACTGGACATCGGGATTACTATATGTTATGATAGAAGGACCGATTGACCGTTCTATTTTATTTCCTCTAAGTGAAACATATTTTTGCGTTTTTGGCAACGCGTGGAAGATCTATTTTTTATTGTGATTCCGTCGAATAAGCGAAACTAAACGAAGCATCTCTTAAAAAAGCAAAAGTTGTTTACGCGACCAATTGCTAGGCTGAGTGATATAACAAACTTTTGACGAAAACAACCGGATGTAACTAAAAGGGTGTTAGAACATCAATATTATGGCCTTTTTGTTTTCTCGTGACCAAGAAAACGGTGCAAATGATTGTACCGATAGGACTTTGATTCTTTTTGCTTGCAGTCTATTAAGGGATTTAGGTTATCACTGATTAATTTTTATTATGCGGCAAACCAGAAAAATCCCCATTTTATTCTAGATAACTGATTTGTTAAACACATTTCAACTCACGGCTGTGTCGTACTGACTCGGGTAACTTACCCAGGGTAAGAACCAGCCGCTCTTATTTCTAAATTTTTATTCTTATTTATACTTGGATTTTTTGTTCACGGAATATACAAATTGTAGAATTTCGAGTAAAAATTTCAATTGTCATATTCCGTCGAAAATCTCAAATCCGTATGTAGAATTCCGGGATTTCGTGTACAAAAAAGTATTCCACCGAATTCCACCGGAAACACGGGCCATACCTGAGCAAAAAAAGAAGTCGGGTGAAAAATTATGACTATTCGAGTCGAGTTAGTCGACCCGTACCCCACCGGAGTCACGTACGGGTAAACTCGCGTGATACGCGAGCTCGGGTACCCGAGTGCCAACCTCTGGATTAAATTGGGCAATGCGTAGGCAAAAACATCAACTGTACTTTTTCCCGGTAAAGACAGTTGAAGACCTAGATAGTTATCAAAAACCTATCTCTATTTATCCTTTAAACCTATCGCTATTAATCATTTGCAAAAAGACTGCCCGTAACTGTAGTGTGTATTCAACCCTATATTATATAGGCTATATATTTGTCCATAGGGACAAAATAAACATAACGATTAGAACTGTTGATGCAATACGAAGTTCACGGTGCTAAATATCAACATCGCCAGAATGTTTAAAAAAGGGCCGTCAAATGTGTAATTTGTCAAATAAAAATTGTAATATTTATCGCAATGTTCAGTGTGGGGCACGCCTATCGTCAAATTTTGACTTCTAAAAGAGGGGTCATCTCCCTTAGAACGGCCGTATCCAGAAGCACGAAATGCGAAATTACAAATACGTGCTTAAAACGCTATACTGATTAAAATATCAGGAACGTTCTCTCGCTATCTAAATAGATAATGATACCGTAAAATTGACATCATATGACAAAAACAACTTTAGAACATTTATCCGAACATTTTTCTGAAACATTTAACGAATTCTGGAGTATACAATATAACTTATATTGTATACTTCTACTGGTTTAGCCTCATGAAAATTGGCTGCGCGTTTCTAGTATACCGTGTCGGCATATGTTAGGATGATATTGGCCAATAGGGACACCCCATTGCAAGAAAAAAGAAGAAAACTTCTCTATTCTAGTAACGCGCAGCCGATTTTCATGAGACTAAACCGGTATTATATATTTGGTCACCAACGAAATTGTAAACGAAAGAAAAAAAAGGAGCAAATTGGTACTTCTTGCTCGCGAAGCGAAGCGTCCCGATTATAACGCGGCCAATCAAAATTGGAAGCGCGAGACAATTACACCTTTCGTTTACAATAGACATTTTTACATTTACGACTCACTCACTTTGTATTACAATTTCTGGCTGTAGAATTTGGAACAAAAGTGAAAAACACTAATGAATTTTTTGCTTTGATAGTATCTTCTTCAGAAGTAGATAACGTAGGTATAAAACGGAAAATTATCATCCCAATTATAACTAACACCGCTTTTTACTAGATAAATATGTGAAAACGTGAAAAAGTAGCTCTTTTCAAAGTTAACCGTGTTTTTGAACCAATCGACATCTTTAAGGGGAGGCCCATCATTAAGTCCTTACTTCATCAAGAAATGTTTCAATTAGAAAGTACCTCAATTTTTTTTAGTATCAGGTGCTATGTGTTCTTCAATTGCTAAAAAAGTATACTAAGTAGTATTTATATGAATATTTATATTTACATTATGTAATTTTTAATATATTATTTAAATATATAGTGTACGCGAAAGACCTTAATTATATCGCGCTTCCAGTTCTGATTGGCCGCGAGCAAGAAGTATAATTTACTCCTTTTTTTTCGCTTACAAAAGTTGGAAGCGCGTACCATAATATATTTATTATTCCAACCTTATATTATTTTAAATGGTCAAGTGTTGCTCATTCTACCTAAAATTACGCAATCAAAAATTTTAATTTTATTATAGAACGTGTCCCTTAGGATGCAATTTTTCAAATTTTAGACATTTTCCAGATAAATCGTATACGCACTGCTCCGTTATCTTTCAATTTATCTATTTTTTCAAATTTGCTCTGGAAAGATCACGGTGCACGTGATGTACACCAGCAGACCATTAGAAATATTATCTTTCATCTGAAAAACTGTTATTTCAAATAGTTAGGTGTTGTACGTAGTCGAAGGTTAACATAATAAATGTTTGGCTATTTGCTTGTTGTAACCGTCAATTCAAATCTGGACGTGAGATTATCGACCATTTTAAACCCGCTTCTGTTTTATAACGTATATTTATTTCTTCCTTGTTGTTACGGTGGTTTCTAAAAATACAGTAACGGGCGGCGTTATTCGTTGAAATGTTCGAACTATGACGTGGGAGGGGGAGTTGCGGCATGGCGGTTGAGTATCTTGCATTCACTACAATAACCCTCATAGTATAATGAGTTTTTCTTCATTTGGCCGTTCACCCAATTATACGCGTGTTACATTAACAGGTCAACTCGAACAGTTTGTAACGAGCTTCAACGTGTGCATCGTCAACGGCTCCGCGAATTTTGCGATCGTGATCTCCGGCGTTGATGTTATAATAAGCGTACAATGTGACCACAAATATTACCAAACTCGTAATTATAACCGTGATTATAAAGAAAGAAACGAAATTACGTCCCAATCCCGTTCAAAATGAGCGCGTTCCAGTTATTTTACTAACGTATAAATTCTTTAGAACCAATTGAACAGCTACAGGTTTAGCCTCATGAAAATTGGCTGAGCGTTTCTAGAATAGAGCAATTTTCTTCTTTTTTTCTTACAATGGGGTACTCCTATTGGCCAATATCATTTTAAAATATGCCGACCCGGTATACTAGAAACGCGCAGCCGATTTTCATGAGACTAAACCAGTAGTAATTTGTCAACGTAACCCGTCAAAAGACGAGTTAGGGAAATTTTGCTGTGATATAAAATATTAACTGCATTTTTATATTCAATAATCCAGGGAATCAAGTAATTGTGGTAGGGCAATAAAGGAAACATGGGAAGAACCAATCGTCAACTGTTAATTGGGTACAATCAACACACTTTGAGTACGATATATATGTGCAAAATGGCACACGAATGCAACTAGGGCCCTTTTTTCGCAGAATTTCTGGGATTTTGTTTTGCTTGGACAATTAGGTACAGGGGGTGTGCGTTTCACGGTCGGTTAATAATTGTTGATAAATAACCCTTAAGCACACCAAAAGTAAAACAAGTTAAGCCTTATACCATTTCATGCAATTATGATTTTTTGCGTTATATATTTGATTTTATCATTTTGCCGATTTAATTTGAGTTGATAACCATTTGAATTTATTACACACCACCTACCCACGTAAAGTAACAAAACTTTTGAAAAAAGGTGTTAACTTACGTGTGTTTTTTTAACCCTAGACCGCGCACTAGGTACTATTCAGGGACCGCGCACGGGGAACACATGTGTTCCCCGACACTAAAATGCTTGCCATTTGTTTATTAGTGGGTCGAATTATGATTTTTTTGTTTTAAATGACTTATGAAAGTATTGATTAACATTTNTTGACATAAAACAGCTGAGAAATAACTCTTTTCCCCTGCTGACGCGTCATTATTTGTTTGAATCTGCAAAAATTACTTTTTTGTAGCGCCTCCCCACAAAAAAGTAGCGCACTTTTATCACATCATTCATATGGTTTTCAATAAAAGAAGGATAAAAAAATCGAGTATAAAAGGTTTCATAACTATATCATATCCCAGATCCGAGATATTTACTAAAATAGTCGCTCGGGAACACATGTGGGAACACTGCGCGGTCTCGGGTTAAATTACCCACGCTGTGTTAACTTACGTAGGTAGGTGGTGTATTCATAAACAGATCAAAAACTAGTTACAAATTGTGACCCTTGTTTAGCAGTACCGACTCGTATTGGACACAAGGACCCTTATTCGTCAGGCCATTATTCAGCACACCCCCTGTATCTATATTTTTCAAATTTATCTAATTTTTATTCAGGCACCCCTACGCCCAATCCAATGCCCAACGCTATTTTGAATTTTGCCCTTACGCCGACCCAACGACAACGCAAATTTTCAATCTTGCTCTAACCAAACGCTAACCCAAGACAAAAATTGTACACAAATTTACAACCCTGGACACTGGTTTGGATTTAGCTGCTTAGTCTGAGCACGTCTAATAATGTAGCGTGAATAAAAATTAGATAAACTCAAAAATTACGTCCTAATCTCGTTCATCCAATCGGACATAATGCAACATCGCCATGATCTTGGACTAATTTCGATTTATTTTTCCATTTTTTTTTTTCATCAGAAAAGATGTCGGCAAATTAGAAACGCTGTTTCCAATATGTTTTGCGGTGCGTTCGTCTTTTAAACCTTCTTTCGCATTGTGAATTATGTTTTTTATGAGTATGTCCATAATTTGCGATGACGGTAACACGCTAGATGGATTTCAAATTTAACCCATTTATTTTATTTTTTTTTTCTTAATTTGACCGACAAGAAACAAATTTCCATTGATGAATTTCTTACGTCGAAGGCGTGGGAGACAAGAGAGAACTGATTGCCAAAGCAGTCAGAATTAATTTTGGTTTCATCACACATCATGTTTCTGTTTCAAGTGTGAACATTTTTTGACATAATAAACCAACTTCAGCTGTGGGATTTTATCCAATATCTCTAAGACTTTAAGGTTTTAATTCAACGTGACAGAACTTCACGGTTACAGTAAATATAATGTGTTCAATGGATATGTTTGTTCCAGTAAATTAACCCTAAAATATACCCTTATTTATAACTATTCCTGGAATTATTTTTCTTAGTATTAGAACACGCGAATAAACCTGATCTCATACCGTATGTAAGATGCGCACTTACGCAGCCACTATACCACTGAGTTAAAATACATTTCCCTTCGTATGGTTTCGCCCGAATCAGGTTGTGCCGATATAAGGGGAAAGTACGTTATGCGCCGTTATGTTTCCGCCAAGACCCGTCGGTGCCATTATGTTACCGGTTTTTCGAGAAATTTTTGCTAGTTAATCCGCCTACGCACTGCGCTGTTATGTTTCCGTCCGACATTTTTGTGCGTATTACGCGATTATCTTACGAACTATTTTTTATGAATGAATTCGAATTGGAGTTGTTTAACCCTTAATTTTGGCTCATAGTCTATGCGTCATAGTGCACTAGTAAGCTTTTTATTAGCCACTGAAAAATGATAAGAAATTTTATTCTTTTTTTTGGGATTTTATCTGTAATTTCTCTCGCACATTTTTTGCCCGTTTAAATTTGAAACATTCTAGAACGGCGCCGTAGGAGCCGTTAGGTTTCCGGACATAAAAATTTCCGACAAATCGCCTACGCATTGCACCGTTATGTTCCCCACGGTGCCGTTATGTTTCCGGTTTTTCGAACAATTTGGTGGAAACATAACGGCACAGGTGGTGTATATCATTGTTGTATTCAAGTAAAACTCTATATTTCTAATTGTGCATTTATTGATTTGGTTCTGAATGTAGAGGGCTTTCCTGTGTTTTTGTCAAATTAAATAAGCTCCGTTTTGTGTATTTTGTGGAGCGTTATATTGTAACGCTAAAGGCGTTCGGAGCCCAACTATTATGACAAATAACCCCACGGAAACTGACCCTTAATTTTTGCTATTTTTTAACTTTTTAAATATTTTTGACGTAGGAGTTAAAAAACTCCATTTTTTTTTCGTCGACATTAAAAAATGACAATATTTTTTTGATCATTGTCATCCCTCCCCTTGTCCAAAAGTAGGGTAAGGTAGGGTTCAGTTACAGTAAAGTTTAAATTTTCAATATTTTTTAAATGGATAATGAATTCATTTACAGTTAAAAATATCCTTTGGATTGTAGTTTTGCAAAATAATTTTTGGACAGATCACAAATTCAGCGAGGCGGGAATTGAAAATTTCGATTTGAAAATTTCGGCGGGGGTTTTTTCTAAAAATTTATTCCGGGGACATTTTTTAGTGCACTGTACCGCATTATTTTTAAGCGTATGTTGTCAAAAACCTCCGCCTGAACTGGGTATTTTTTCAGATTCGAAAAATGTTTTATGAACATTTTTCGGTCTGACGCGAGCGTAGAATTGAAATTGTATGATTGTAAAAATAAAATTATTTTTTTTGCTTTAACTATTAATTCGGGCCGTGGGTTCGAATCCCACTTCAGTCACCAGTTGTATTATTGCACAATCGGGCGATGCACCCCGGCTCAAGGCACTTGTCTGTGCACTTTTCTGTGCATATGCAAACATCTGTAAACAAACGTATGTTAATAATTATCCCGCTCACTTCAGTCGAGGCAGATCATAAAGAACACGTTCATTATTATTATCTTTGAGAAAAAACGAATAAAATGAATATTATTTATCCCGATATTTCATATTAAAGAATCTCCATAAACGACGGTAAGCCATGACATAGAGATACAGCTGTTAAAGAGAATCTCCCTTCGGTGAGATCCCAAAATGTCCTTATTAAGGCGAGAACAAAATAACTAGAGCAACCCTGTACTGATCTCCTAAATTGACGATATAAGTATTACAGTTATGTATACTTTAATGGTGACTGAATAAAGAACCTATGACCGAACCAAAAAAAGAGAAAACGGAAATTAATACACATACGTATAAAATCTTTAAACATAAAGTAAATAACTCACTGAAGTCAAGTAAAAGTCTCTATATTTCTAATTGTGCATTTATTGATTTGGTTGTGAATGGAGAGGGCTTTTGTGTGTTTTTGTCAATTTAAATAAGCTCCGTTTTGTGTATTTTGTGGAGGGAAATATTGTAACGCTTAAGGCGTTCCGAGCCCAACTAATATGACAAATGACCCAACGGCATTGTGTAACATTCATCACACTGTGACCCCAAACGTTAACTTCGGTCCGTATAATATCTTATAATAGGGCAATAATATTTAGACTGATTGAGCTGGCATCCGGTAATTTCCGTGGAACAGGTTGAAAACTTTCGAAAACAAATTCTGGAGAATCCAAGTAAGATTTTCGATTGATCTTTCTGTTAAGGTTACAAATTTGTCTTCGTGTTTATTAGGGAAAGGTACTCAACAATTCCAAAATATTCAAGTACATACGGATGACAGGCTCAAAATTGAGGTATTTAAAACTTATGACTCCTTGTCGATTCTGCTTTCATATGACTCCTGCTATAGAAAATTCACAATGATCAAACTTGTATTTAGGGAACGAAAAAATCAGTTGACCCAAAAAAAATCGAAAAAAACTGTTATGGCCAAAATGTTCATGTTTTATAAAATTAATTATTCAAGGTCAAGTTCAACGAGTCACATCATATGACGTAACAATGATTCATAAAAAACGGTGAAGTGTACTTTCGCGACCACACCATTTGGTCGCGAAACCATATTTTGAACAACGATTCGCGCCCAAATGGTGTGGTCGCGAAAGTACTCATGAACGGGTTTTTTTCGCAACCACAAACTCACTGAGCTTAGCCAAGGTAATTCAGAATCCTTTCTTGAATAACCTTGACTTGAAAGTGTCCTTTACTCAAGTTTTAAGCATGTACGGTAGAGCCTATACCGTATAGGCTATACCTAATTATATTTAATCAATATCCTGCTCTGTGGCCTTTTCTGGTCTACCCATTAGTAAAATCTGCCTGAATACTGAACCAAAATAAGATTACGTGTAATAAATTAATAGAGCAGCCAATTTTCGCCCAAAGAAGCCTAGAAACATAAATCACTTGACTTCGTATTGTATATTACTTTGAACTGATGCAAATCACATTAAGAATTTTATTTTTTTTTGGGAAGGGTTAGTTAAAATATAATCAACACAACTTGTTCTTCTTGGCGTTACACTTTTGCGCTGATTGAGCAAAAGCAAATTTCATGAAACATGAAAGAAGTCAAGAGACTGCTATTTTTAGTTGACGATTAATTTGGGTGTCGAAAAGCGCAAATTACTTCCAGCTTCACTTTAAAGTAGTCAGTTGAAGTAAGACTAACTCATAAGCGATTGCTGATCTCTATTTAGAACTTCTAACCGACGTGTATTTTTTCAACAATAATTGATAATTACTACAACAAACGGTACACCAGGCGCGCCGTTATGTTACAAAATCAAATCAAAAAAGTGTAACATAGCAAAAAATGTAACATAACGGCGCAGTGCGTAGGCGATTTCGCTGGAAAACGCCAAAAAAAGTAACATAACGGGACGAACGGGGAAATTATTGCGCATTACGTGTTTTTTTTTCTGTACAAATTGTAACATAACGGGACGAACGGGGAAAATATTGCGCAATACGTGTTTTTTGTACAAATTGTAACATAACGGAAAATAGTGATTACTAAACTCAAAAGTATTGGGAACTCAAACGTATTGCTAAAATGTACGCATTTTTTGTACAAATTGTAAGATAACGGAAAATTGTAACATAACGGCGTAGTGCGTAGGCAAAACGCCATAAAATGTTTTGCTAAAAAATTGTAACATTACGGGACGAACGAGAAAAGACTTTGTCCAACTTCGATGCTCATACGCCTACGCAATACGACACCTTAGTAAAGTTTCAGTCCTTACTTCCAAATGGACGTTTTTGATTCTCGAAAATAGTCCGTTTAATAATTTTTGATGAATTATCCAACTTGGGGTGAGTAAAGTGTCTAATTTCGACGGTTTTGAGGACATTTTGTTTTTTACAAAAAGCGTCTGTATTGGAATCAACTTTCTCTATTGAGTGCCTCCGTATTGAGAGTATGGACTGTATTATTTTTTTTTAAGAATTTGATAACAAAAGATTTGCTTAAAAAAGTTACTTTTTGTCAACAACCCTTCACAAAGTGTTCCAATTTATAAAAAAATTCATGACAAATTTCTAGTTTCCTATATTCAGTTATCTATCAACGCGCTGGGGCGTTATTTTTGACTTTTGCAATATTTTTCAACTATCCAATATCGCGATATATCGATCCCATTTTTTCAATGTGCGGGTCAGTTGGCGGTAGTACCGGCAGCCACCTTTCTAAGGGTCAGTTCGCGGTAGTGCACCAAATTTTTCGCAGTAGTACTAAAAAAGTAGGAGAAAATTTAGTATGACATTTGCTAGGTCTTTATGAGATCTGATAAGGACGAATCAATAGCGTTGTTTACAAAAGTCACTTTCTGGGAAACCGTTATAAAACATATTTCACAAAGTCTTATTCATTATTTTTTTTTTATTAAACCTAAAAAGGAGTAAAGTTGTAGGTGTGATTATTTTTCCAAAACCCCACGAAGCCGTGAACCTGGCACACTTAATGTTGATAACTTCAGCAGGTTTT
This sequence comes from Oikopleura albicans, assembly GCA_004367875.1. Lineage (NCBI taxonomy): Eukaryota > Metazoa > Chordata > Appendicularia > Copelata > Oikopleuridae > Oikopleura > Oikopleura albicans. Next base: position 86,207 of record SCLG01000070.1, read on the forward strand.
ATGCGATTAACTTCAATTTTTGTTAACTGCTCTAAATGAAAAAACTAAACGACGTACAGTCTGCATTTTTCAATTTCTTGTATAAAATTCGGTAAATGTTTGAAAATGAGTTACCCACAATGTTTCCGAACTTGAAATTTGATGAAAAAAGCAAGATATCAAAAAACACGAACTGTACGTCGAAGCGAAAGGAAATGTAATGGGGCACTTTTGAAAAAAATAAAGAAAGGCGTCCCTGAAAAATGTCTGCTATTTTAGCTTTTGAAAATAATTACACCAGATGACTCGTAATAGGGCTAAAATCGCTAAAATATATGACCAAATTTCCCCCTCGTGCTGTTATCGGGCACCCTTGTGCTGTTATCGGGCGGTTTTTTGGCATATTTTTACCTTGTTCCGTTGCCGCCCTGAGCAGTTATCGGGCCCTCTATTAAGGTTTTTTGTCGAGAAACCCGCCCGATAACTGCGCACCCGGTGTATGTTAAGCCCTACGCCGTTATGTTTCATTTTCAACCGCTCGCGCCATTATGTTGCACGTTTTTGATATTTTTTTATGAAACATAACAGCGCACCCGGTGTATAACTTTTAGTAAAACACCATTTTAAATGCTTATTTTTAAAATTCCTTATTTTAAAATAATCTGCGCTGTTATACATATTTCGCTGCAATTTGACACAAATTGAATAAACTCCTGCGTAATTAGTCGAAACAGTTTAGTGTTTAATGATTTTATTAATTTTTTTGGTATGATTTTTTAAATCCTTAATTATTTTCTTCAATTAATTATAGTGTATAATAATATACATTTACGGCAATTAGTTTTTGTTTATATCTAATTAAACCATTTGTTACTGTACTTAACGATGTTTTTTGTATTTTGAAAAATTAATTTATAACACATTTATATATATATATATCTGTAAAACTTTATATATAGTCTGTACAATCCACTGTACAGTTATTGACTAATTATGAAGATATTAGTTGAAACTTTGAAAAACGTCCAGTTGCTGTGGAACGCAACACACGGTGCAACCGGACGCAACCAATATCTCCTTACCCCTAGGGGTTAAATTGGAGTGCTAATTTAATATACAAATAAAAGCAAAAGAGCCTTTAAAAACTTGTAAAAACTTTTTTTAGTCAAAAAAAAGCGTCACAATTTTTTGATGCAAATTTTGTTTTCAAGGTTACAATTTACAAAAAATAGGTAGTTCTTTGAAAATACTAAATGTATAACAATAATTGCCAATTGTAAAAATTATTATACTTTACTATTTTGGAGGTTAAAACTTTTGTTTGAATTTTTGTTTTGTTTTTTGGTTTCATCAATTCATAGAACTGAGTTTCTATTCTATGAATTTTAGATACTGCCATAAAAACTTTTTTTCGGCTTCGTTTGTTCCAGCGCTGGGTGTCGCCATAACGTCGTTTTTTACCACGTAAATGACATGGTATGAATTCTTTGCCCCTTAGATTACAATTTGGCCTGAGCACCTTGTCCCTTACACCAAAAAATATTGAGTAGGCTATACAAATGAAAATCACATTGTGAAAGTTATTTATGCATGTTTGAATAGTATTTGTGCGTTATTCTTTTTCTAAATTGTTGACATTTTGTTAGGTTAACATTATTTTTGAAGTTAACATTATTTTTAAGTTAACATTATTTTTAAGTTAAATCGATATAAAAAATAGTCAAAACGTTTTAAGATGGGAAGTTAGTTTAATAAAGTTCGATTAAAACTTTTAAACTGGCCACATACATTAAAATAATTTATTAACTTTGAGTTATTCTTAAGAAGCTCGGCTTAGCTTAAGCCTGATGCAAAATTCGTTTGGTTTGGCTTGGTTTGGCTTTTTAGAGTCAATAAATTTTCGTGGCTTGGCTTAACTTAAGCCAAGCTAAGCCATTCTTGCCGAGCCCTGTTTTACAGGTCACTATTTTTGTTATCACTATTTTAACAATAAATATAAGGGTACTCACTTTACTGTTTGAAAGTTTGTTTGTGTATATTATATTTTAATATTATTGTAATAAACTAATATAGTTGTCACTTATGTGGTAGTCTTTAAAACCAGAGACCAATAGTGTTTTAATTTGAATATGTGAAATCATTTAACACACAAATAACATTGCATCAAAAATAAATAACCCATGTTATGCTGACCTTCATTTTATCCCGCTTTACTTGTCATCGGGACATACGTTACGGGAACTACTATAGCATCTACTCTATAAGGACAATATCAAATTATTACATAATTTGACGTCTTAATAATTTCTTCTAAAAATCATCATCATTGTATGCTGAGTCTGACGTCCTGGCTTCTTGATGTCACACGTTGAGGCTTTCATCTTTGACCCTTCGTCGACTATAAACATTATTATGTATTGTAGTATTTTGGCATATTGAAAAACAAATTGGAGTCGTACCATATGACTCATATGACTCATATGATATGCGTCATGCTTAGTGGATGGACCATGGGCCACAGAAATTTCACACGGTCCACGGTGGACCGTCCACCCCCACTCATGCTATGATATGACCGAATGGGTTAATCCGGCACACCCTGATTTGGGCAAACACAAAAAGAGCAAAACTAAAAAGACCAAATTTAAAACTTTCATTTCCCAAAAAAAAAATTCAATACCGGCCGTTTTTATATAAATGTTGAAAGATGGCCAAAAATAAATTTTATTCATTTCGCTACCTACCCGTCCTTACGAAAATATTTGCAGGTCTTGCTCTTTTCAGTTTTTGCCTTTTTCAGGTTTCGACTTTTTCTGTGTCCACCCCCAAAAAGGTTGTGCCTTTTATTGGTCTATTGCCAATAGTCTATTGGCAATAGACCAATAGACTATTGGTCGTCAAATACTAAAGGTTAAGTTTTTTGCCACAAGAAATAAGCGATAATTTGGGGTCTAAAAAACCAAAAGTTCCCGAGATATATCAAAATGCGTATCTAAAGAATAAAGTTCAATTTTGCTCGTCTAGTATGCGTGATTTCTGGTTACCTTGTTTCTCCCGATCACCACAAATAGTCACTTAAATTAATCGACCATGAAATTGTTACACAAATACACAAGCTTTAAAAATATAATTCAGTACTTTAAATTGGCACGCTGAGATTCGTATATTTTTGTACCTGATTAGCTGCTAAATTGAGCAAAAAAAAAGTCTCCCGCGTCTTGGGCGTTCTTTCTAATTCTATTTTCATCATCAACGTTTTTGAGTACTAATAATTGACCAAAATTATTTATGGAAAACCTGGTAGGAGCGTGAAAAGTTGGAGGCCAATATTTCCAAAAAAACGTACCCAAAACGTACCTAAAACGTACCCAAAACGTACCCAAAACGTACCCAAAAATGGAATCGAAAAAAATAATAAACTTTAGGAAACTATCAATGACATTTTTTAGTACTTTGCCTGATATGAAAGTCTTGAATACGTTTTGAAGTACCCGCTACATATGTTATATCTAACATAACTATACTCTGATTATACCAAAATATATTATTTTTGACAAAATGCTGAAAATAGTGATAAATTTAATTCTGTATTTGAAACACTTAAAACGTACTAAAGAAAGCACCTAAAATTAAAACGAAGAATAAAACGAACATACAAAGAAAATTGAATCTCTCAAGCTGGTTAAATGTTCAACTTTAAGTAAACTTTTAATAAAATACCTTTATTTTTTATAATTATTTCTGGTCGACATTATGTTGAATGAATCTTTCATTTCGTTTGCATCTCACATTTTTTCTTCGTTCAAAAAAGGTACTGTCACTTGCACATAAACATATTGCCCAGTTTTTGCTCCTTTCTCTACGTAGGGCAGTTGAGTAGTAATTTTGAAGTTAGGCATTTTTCAATATAAAAGGGGCAGCATTGCAAAGGCAGACTGATGCGGACGACTGATGCAAGCGCCAAATGGTGGAGCCCTTGAGTTTTTAAGCCTTTTTTATTTTCGGTACTATGATGTGCGTAAAAAGTTTGGATTTTTTAGTTTGTTTGTTTTACAGATAATCAAAATTATATTCTAACATAAATTTTACTATTCTCTTTTATACAGTATTATTTAAAAATATTATTCTTTTTATTGAAAATTGTTGCAGAAAGGCTTATTTTTCGAAGCGAACAATAATAGTTTGTATTTTTAACAGTAAAATAAGATTGAGAAAGTTTTTTTAAATTAAAGAAAACAAATTTAATAGTTCTTATATTATTATATACGTTTATTTAGGTTAATTTTGTGTGATTATAAGTCTAAAATTTTAACGTGGTTATTATTTATTTTGAGAATTGTGTGCTTGTTTTTGTCGTTCTAGTCCTATTATCACGTGTTAAATTCTAGTGCGCTGATTGGACCGTCTCCTCTCCTCCGTAAGTTATAATTTATTTCATTTAGAGTGTCTGTGTTATAACTTTGTATAACATACCAACTGCGTACCCAGTTACTCGGTCCTATGGTAAGACTCCTACCTAGTTACTAGGTCCTAGTAATGCAGTTTAGAAGTACCCCAAAAATCTACGTTTTTGATATAAATGTTAAGCGACCAATCTCACGGTGAATTTCCCGTGAATTGCCATTGTTGATTATTTTTCGGACATTTAATGAAACATCAATTTAATTTACTGATTGTATGTAAAATTACCTTACCAACGGTTTTAACTATCCAAATATTGGCAAAAACGTTAAACTTGGAAAAAACGAAATGAACAACGCAATATAAGGTCACCTTGAAAATATTGAGTTCCTCAGGTTCGGTCTATGGTGTTTTTGTCGAAAAAAGTCGACGAACCCGCTAATATTATTTTGACCTTATTTAGCGTCAAAAAAATTTGTCAAAAAATTGACGAACCTACTTTTATTATTTACAACTTTTTTGCGTCAAAAGTTTAGTCAAAACATTGACGAACCCACTTTGATTTTTTTCAACAACTTTTTTGTAAAAACATTTAAGTTAATAGGACGGTATGCGCTTAACTCTCACCCTAACATTTCAAATATACGTATGTGAATAACTGGGTATCGCGGGCGGTTAGTTTGTCCGTAAGGTGGCATGGTGAGGTTCTCGAAAATTTAATCTAAGAGAACTTTTTTTGACGAATCACTCTTTTTGACGAGCAAATTATTTTGACGAAAGTCTTTGACGCCTTGTTGTTGACGAAATTATTTATTATTTTTTGAGGAAAGCGATATTTGCTCTCAGGTTCAACTCGTTTTCCAAGTTCACCAGTAGCAATTATTGTGTGAAAACTACACCATTTTTAATTTGCTCAAGCTATGTAAGGGCTATTAGAAATTTTTGGCAAGAAAGGTGCACAGTGCATAGGCGCACGTGATGGAAAATATTTTTGGAAAAAATTGGCAAGATAAGTGCACAGGGAGTGTATAATAAAATGCGTCAAATGATTATTGAACGGGCACCTAACGCATTTCATAATTTCTAGAATCTTAAGAACATTTTAAATGTTAATAACATATGTATTGTTTTGATATAAACCTTTAGTCGCAAAAACACCTTCCACTGAGAATGCGAAATATCTGGAATAAAATGTTTAATTATAATATTTTAAAATAATGTTTATAAACAAATTGGATGAGAAATTTTATTTTTACTCCAACTTTATAAATTTTGTAATTCGCCTACTATTAGTAAACATTTTATGACAAACTCAGAATTATTAAATCAGATTTAACTTAAAGTTAAATTAAAATACATTATTCAATTCTAAAAGACAGCTTAAAAAATAAATGTTCCGAAGCGTGCATTAGTAGCTTGAATATCCATTGTTAAAGACCGGCCAGTCCTGGCGTGTACAAACTAAACCCCTCGGGGCCCCGAAATCAGTAAATATTTTTTGGCTTCACATGTCGTGTTTTAACAAGACGGTAGTCTGATTGATCAAGCAAAGCCAAGTTTATTTGACGAACGAATTTCAGAAAATGAGTTTTTGGGGTTCGAAATTCCGATAAAAATTGTAATGCGAAAATGATTAGGCGATAATATTGACCACTGGATAACAAAATACAATGTAATGTATAAGACAAATCTGTCCAGGCCTTGGCGAGTAAAAAGAGACATAACGTTGTTGGCCAACATTTATTTAAAAATATAAAGTATATCGTAGACAGGAGCTAGTGCGCCCGGTGAAATATCAGTAATAACATACAGTAATGACAAATATTTTTAATTTGTTCACAAATTGATTGTGTTAGCTCACACTCCATATTGTACGTCAATTGAAGATAAGATAATGTAAAAAACATACTTATGCCGCATAACTTATGCGGCATAAGTTATGTAAATATTAACGCATATCATCACTCTAGCTTCTTCTTTTTTGATGATTTCAAAAAACTGAGTGTTACTCATTCCGTGTGATAGTGTGTTAAAGCTGTTCACAAGTATAAGTGATAATTGTCAAAAGAAATGGCAAACTAAGCATGTTAAAAATTCAGTCAACCTCCGGATTATGTTACAATTTATACAACTTCAGATGATAAATTTCAACATTTTTTCATCGCAAAACTAGAGGCAATTATAATCTCTTTCAAACAGCGAATAAAGAAAAAAGGCGGCATATTGAGTACCGCAAAACATTACATCGTTACTTGTTATCGCATTTGAAGCCAGATGGTCATTCTTTCGTTCCTAATTCTTAGGGGGATCACAACGCCCCCCCCGGATGAACCATTTCTATAACATGCTAGGTTCGATAATGTCCATCTTTGTCAGACCGTTGAAAAAGAAAAACGGAAATTTAATTGAAACAGGTCCTTATTTCATCCACATTTCCACTTCGTATCCAAAAACGTTTTCACGGATCGAAACATACTTACAACTTAATTTCAAGAACTATGAACAGAAGATTCCGTATAATTAATTAAGTAATCGGTTTGTCGTATAACATTTGCTTTCTCTAGCTCCATGAATAATTGTTTCTTTGCAAAGTTGCCTCAAACGAGTACCAAACGAGTAAAACATTAGACATTACTACTGTAGTAATTGACATGATAATCTCACACCCTGACGATAGGTATCCGGACAAAAGAAAAAACAGCCGTAACCAAGTTGTTTGTACTTAATAATCCTATAGAGCCGTCATTAACTCCCAGGGGGAAGTGCGTGTATATAGACACACAACTTGTTTTTTTCGTCGATTTATATTCGTTCAAGACATCTGGAGGCCCCGTAGGGCAAACGAATATTGCTGACCCCCCCTCAACTTTTCGAGAAAATTCGATTGACGGTGTTTTTTCGTAGGTTGAAGATTTAAACAGCTCTCTAGGGGACCCTGGTGGCCCAAATCAATTTCTGAATACTCAGATGGACGTAGTTTGACGAGCTCTCAACTTGGCTTCACCAGTTTTTTTTGAATTAGTGTGATTTTTTAAGTGTGTGTTTATAAACACGCATTTTCCCCCTACGGATTTCCAAAAACTCCTTCCCCCTGAGAATTAAGTTCAATAACATTAATTGTATTGTAGTTTCTTCCAAGATTCGCATTTAAGCATTAACCTTTGTAGAAACATGATATATTGAATTTGTTTAATTGTTCAAAATTGAAACCGGAAATTTCAAAGAATGTTATTTTCTGTATAAGCAGCTGAACCATTTATCGGCACACGTTTTTTTTCGACACAAACAAGGGTGAACGAACTCAATGCCGAAAATGTATGTGGTTAACAAGTGTTGAGAATGTGCGTTGAAAACATTGTTCATTCATAAAAAAACGTGGTGACCATACGAATGATTTCCGAATACAACAAAAACCGTGAATAAATTAGTCAGTTGATATAGCAATATGCTAATTTTTTTTACAATAAACTGCATATTTTTAATGCAAAATTTGAATGGTCATTATTGTATCCAAGATACAAAAAAATTCCTGCGGTCGTTTTGTTTATGTTTGAAGTTTCAAAATGTTATGTTTATGTCGTCGTCTAATTGACAACTACAGTACCATATGTGAATACTGACTAGTACGAGATTGTAGGGCCCAATACTTTCGCGACCATTTGTGGTCGGGAAAAAAACTCGTTTATGAGTACTTTCGCGACCACATCATTTGGTCGCGAATCGTTGTTCAAAGTATGGTTTCGCGACCAAATGCTTTACATTTGTCATACTGGAATACAAATAATGTTTATAATATGAATAACTTAGACTTGTTTCAAACAACATATAATACACAGGGTGCGCAGTTATCTTGCGAGCAGTTATCTTGCGAAAATTGCCGCTCGTACGCTTATCTTGCGACTTTTCATAACTTCGTTTTTCTGGATTTATAATATTTATGTGCTATGCACTGAGCAGTTATCTTGCGAAAAAACGCTTATCTTGCGACTTTTCAAGGACGAAGTTCGCAAGATAACTGCGCACCCTGTGTATATGACCATAATGAACTTTCGAAATGATTTAAACTATTAAATGAAATTGTGATAAAAGCTTTACCAAGATTAATTTTGGAAAAAAATCATAATCGTTCTCTGAATATACTACAACGCTGGAACGTGTTCGGTTTTAACCGAGCGTAAATAATTATTTTTGATTGGTTTAAAAGCCTGCAACGTTCGATAATCAAAATCCATGCGCTTACCGTTGAAAATCAAAAACAATCGGGATATACCCTTATCTAACCAGCACACGAATCCGCATCATGCAAATTCTGAGGAAAACACGAAATTGATCAAAATACTATAATTGTATGTCGGCACTTAGATATTTAGGCAAAAATGCTTTGAAAACTTATAGAAGATCCGAAAACATTTATCTACTACAATTACTGAACCACACGCTGGATAGTGATCATGAACTTATCGCGATGATTTTCAAACGCGAAAAAAATAAATAATGTTACCAATTTTTGGTAACGTTACTTGACAACGCGTCTTAGGCCTATGTGGCCTGTCATTGGTCTGTTTTGAGAGCGCTCGGCTAATCACCGAAAGGCAAATCACCAAAAGGCGATTAACTTCTTTTAAAATATTTGTGTATTACAGTCATCCCCCTCTTAAGTGCCGCACTTTAAAAGAAATATCCATTTCCGCTAAAAAAAATTTTTCCCGTTTTAAAATCAGGATTAAACTCGAATCAAGGGTATTTTTATTCTGATAAATCTATGCAGATAACACTTGAAAAAGAAGTTGAAAAGTGGCTCTTAACAAATACATGTAATGTATATAAAAGAATACATATACATATAGATACATGTAATGTAATGTCAGTGGTTACCTCCGAGCAGATTTACTACCCGGCCTAACTTTTAATTACACATGGTGTACATTTAACCGGCCAATATTGCGCAATTTTCGCTTAACCCTCGGTTTTTGAGAAGACAATTTTCTGCCATAACAATTATTAATCAAATAACGACTACGTCTTTTATGACCACAAATGGCCGCTCAGTTGGTAGACCATGATGAAAAGTTAATTGCAGACTGTGTAAGTTACTAGTTCTCGTACATGAATTCCTGATGGGGTCTGGAGCAGATTAGTAAAAAACTCACCAAGACTTTCATTCAGGAAGTCTCACATTAAGGGACGGACTTCCCGGACGGTTTGCTATTTTTGACCAGGTCCATTTCCGCCTTAATTTGAACTTAGTTTTAATTTTCTGAATATTTTTTTCGAACAAATGCGTCCCTTAATCTAAATTGTTGTGTTAAACATATCCGTTCATTAGAATTCTGTCCCTTAATTTGGGATCTCTTAAGGACCTGTCTGTATTTTTGTTTACAAACTTATCGTTTGGGAAAACCCCTTTTTGGGCACTATCATAATGCCACTATATGTGAAATCCTACGGTAAAATGAAAATTATCATAACGATTGCCGAGTAATCACTATCCTAGGTCATTGTTTACCAAACGCTTGTTAGAACTTGTATATGTTGAAAGAAACTGATGTGTAATAATCTAAAACATATTTCCCGCAACCCGCATTCAAAACACGCTCTAAGCTGATCACACAGTCCAGGCGGGCTATATTATAATATTTCGAATAATAAACGATTACTATTGTAAACTTACATGGCAACAATTATGCCGGCGCTTCTGTTACGTACTAACTAACCAAATGTCATGAAAATAAGCAGGGTCGGAAGAGTGCCAAAAAAGAGGAAAGGGCGTACTGAGTTAATGCCGGGCGACATATTTGACGAATGCGACAAATATGATTATAAAACACATACGGTATGTCGCATACATTATAAACGCGTAATTTGGTAAACAATGTTACGAAACCTAGACCCTAGTTTACGGTGTTTGTTGAATTTTTTTTTTTGTCGTTTTTTTGGGGCGGAAAATCCAGAAAAAAAAATAAAATAATTTCTGTTTTACCATTCTAATTCGACGTTTTGGTTTGACTCGCTTTATTTTTTGTGTCATTTTGGGAAAACCTGATATGTGTTGGATAACTGCGAGCGTCAATAGAAATATGAATTTGCGCATTATGTGCGTACCACCACCTACCTAATTGAGTTTAAACTGAGTAAGTTGACAATCTGCAAGTAAGTTTACAACTCTTTATCATTTTTGAAAAAAAGCCGTCTAAATTCTAATAAGTTAACAAGACTTCCGCCTACACACTACTTAATTGAGGTAACAATTTTTCTAATATTATGTTAAATTACTTAAGTACATGGTTATTTCGAACAGCGCTTCTAGTGGTCATTAGAATTGAATACTTCTTTGTGTGATATTATTAACTCCTAGGCCACTTTTTTGACATAACCAAACCGGTATAATGACAGCAAGAAAATTAGAGCTACTACGTCTTAATGGCGTTAAACATCTCGTGCTTCTGAATACAGCGATCCTAAAATCCGAATGTTGGAAACTATATATTCATGTAGGACATCAAAACTATGAATTAAGTTCCACAATACGAGATTTTCAAAACGTCATTAGAACTGAAATGCGTCATGCCAATGTGTCATTGACTTGCAAGAGGACTCAATTAATACATGTATAAACCTAAACTTTTCTACTTGGTCAGAGTGTTTTAATCCAAAGTGACAAATTTAGCCACTACATAAGGCTCAATCCAGTACCATTTTACGCTTTTAACTGCTTGGCACCATTAACACGAGCGAGTATCACCCTGATATCGCGCTGGAGGTTTTCCTTCACTTTTTACGCGCTAATTTGATACCTTGAAGGTATATAATTTATAGTTTTTTGAATAAAAAAATGAATTAATAAAAATATAAAGAAAGCCTATTTGGAATCTGCGGAAGGTCAGCTGCCAAAATCAACATTTTGATGTTACAAAATAGTGTGTACAAGCTTTTGAGTGCTTGAAAGAATACAAACAGTTGAAAATATACGTTTCTTAGCTTTTTTGAAAAAAAAAAATGCCGAAAAATATTTTTTTTCTATTTCTTTTTTCTTCAATTAGGTCCGATTAGGTATCATGTGGTACTAAAATGGATTGATTTCAACACCGTTGAAAAAAGCTTTGGACACGCTATGGCCCATGGGCCATAGCTAGGCTGTCCACGGTCAAAATCGAAAGCCGTCGTCAAGACCCCAAATTTTGAAAGAAGATGCATTTTAGGCCAATCAAGTTAGCGACTCCAGACCTCGCACCGTGGGCAGCCTAGCCATAGCCTATGGTACAATTCTGAGCACCAATTGACCCGAAACTAAGCGAGACGCCGCGTCTAAGACGCCCCACGCGTATTAAATCAATTTTGTTCACTCTCTTACGACTCATAATTTATGACCATAGGCTTTGGACCTTAGGCTATGGTCCATAGGGTGGTCCAGGACCATTGCTATTCTCTACTGTAATTCACTAAAATAAGAACTTATGGCATAAATAGTTTGATTCGTGAACTCCGGAAGTATATGTCCTTTATTTCCATGCACTCAATAACCTTGAAAACAAAACCAAAATACTTCAAAACTTATTTCGCTTACGACTTTACTATTTATGTTTAACGAAAAGCGAATTTATAATTTGCATATTTTGGAAAGGAGAGGTTAAACTCAAGTAGTTTGAAGTGATCCTTAGTCAGGTTGAGTAATTATCCGATTCGATATAAACACTGTGGAAAAACAATTCGAGTTTTATTTTCACATTAACTGATCACCCGCCAAGCACTGATAAAACCATTTACGTAAACTGGTCACAATAGGTTATGTTTTTCATCGAATTCTCAACTTTGTAACGGTGAAGCCTTCATTTTTGGTTCCCAAAAAAACTTGTATTTTAGATTGTTTTGGCGACTACAAATTGGTCGCCAAGTCCTGTCTTAAACATCATTTGGTAGCCAAGTCATATTTTGAACAAGAATTTTTAACATTTTTTTTTTAGGTCAAGATTTTTTTATTCAAAACCCACACTAAAATGGGTTTTCCGTTCTCGAAACATACAAGCCACAACTATGTTTATACAGAAGTTAATGATGATAATATACAGAAGTAAATGATGCTTAAAAATTAAGAAAAAAAAAGCATTAATATTGGTACAACGAAAATCATTGTTTTTTTAGCATATCAATCGTCGTCATTCGAATTAATAATAATCCCAAGAGTTAGTTCGAAGGGTTGAATTGAATGAAGCCCATCTGACGATATCATCGTGGCCAGGTCTTTACTATACAATGCGTAAATCACGAGCGTAACGCCCATTGACCGCAACCGTGCGGTTTCAATCGTAACATAGTTAGAACTCGTTTTGCACATGGACTGATTATGTCCACAATTTATTCCATTCTCCGCCGCAATTCCACTTCAATACGTTTTGAGGCAATACAAACACAGTTGCCCTCGTCCATCGCTTCTTTTCATTAACCCGTAGTAATGACTTTTTGCCGGCTGATTACAAGGTTACGGTGTGAATTACGGGGCACACTTATTGATAGTATTAATTATCATTTTAATTAAGAACTTTTTTGTCTTGCTCTGAAGACTACATTTGATACCTTGTACTCAAAATTGATAAACCGCCTTGAGTACCGGTGAAAATTTCAAAATAGGATTTTTTCAGCGTGGCCATCCGATCCGCACGGTTAGATAACTTTTTGTGTTCAATTTATTGTGTTCAAAAACTACGTCAATCCTTTTTGACCAAAATTTTGAAAAATTGTTTTTAATTCCAGTAAGTTAACAGTTTACCTACGTTTTCCAGCACTTCCGCCGATTAACTACTCGACTAACTTAACAATCTTCAAGTAACTTAACGCATTTTTAACTTTATTTTGTTAATTTACTTAGGTAGGTGGTGTAATTGATGGAACCGTGATGGAACCTTAATGGATCATAAAAAAAACCAACATATTCAAACATTTACAGTGTAGTGTGATTAAAAAACTATATTTTCAGCTACACCACCTACTTGTTTGAAAAAACAGTGATTTTTCCGCCTACACATTACCTGCTTAAAGTAACAGTTACACTTTAAGTAACAGTTTTGTTACATTTAAATGTAAAATGCTTTTTTGGATTTAATTTAAGCAGACAAGCTCAAACTATTTTTAAGTAGGTAATGCGTGGCGGAAATGTGAGTGTTTCTTTAAGCAAGTAGGTGTTGTATATAAACCCTTAACTCTCAGGGGGAAGGACTTTTTGATAACCCGTAGGGGAAAATTGTGTGCACGTATGAACACACTTAAAAATTCACAATAATTCGCAATAATTCTGGTAAAACTGTTGTAGAGCTCGTCAAACTACGACGCGTCGATCTGACTATTCATAAATTGATTTGGGCCACCAGGGCCCCCTAGCTAGGCCTAGAGAGCTGTTTGAAATATCCAACCTATGCAAAAAACCGCCAATGGAATTTTCTCGAAAAGTTGAGGGGCGTCAGCAATACCAATTCTGCCCTACAGAACCTCCTTATGCCGTATATCGACGAAAAACCAAGTTGTGTGCATATATGCACACACTTACCCTTGCGAGTTAAACGTACTTTGCGCCTTATATGCGAAAACTGGCGCGTGTGGTACTAAATCTGGCCCATACGGTAGTATAATAATTCTAAAAATCAACCACCAGAACCTTGATCACCACTTGCGCACATTTTTGAACACGCTGGCATTTGTGCGTTGGATTGTATAGTATTAGCGGAAAAGAGCAAATTATATTGTAATCATGCGAGAGTGGCAAATAATTTCAAAATGTTGCTTCAAGTGATTATATTTATTTGTTAAACGTCAATCATATAGCATAATCTGCAATTATCTCATTGAACTCAAGAAGAAAAGTTCCAGAAGCAAAAAAGAACGGTTTTGATTTTTGTGAGCAGTCGAAAGAGAGAAAAAGGGCATACAAGCTGGTTATAAATTGCTACATAATTTTAACTCACTTATTTTTGCTACTTTTTAATCAATTTTTTGAAATATCTTTCTCGTGTCAACATCTTTGAATTAGAGGTATCTTCAAGATTTAAAATTAAACGAATATTAAACGCTCAGGATTGAATGGTATAAGGTTAACTTTTTAAAATTTGGTTTTCCAATTTTTTTCGTTGCAGCTGATCTAATTTGACACCGTTTCAATGTATTTTCTGTCATATTTGTAGTACCCCGATAACAATTTTATAAAAGGCAATTATTTTTTCTCAAAATCTTAATTGTATGTTAAAAAAAAACATTTTCGGACAGTACTACGGAAATTCTCACATTCCGTTCTTTTTTTCTGAATTTTTAAATGTGGTACCAAAAACCGTAAGTTGAACAACTCCAAATGTTTCAAAACAAAGCTAAAACAAAACAAAACAAAAAATCAAAACGTTTAAAAATAGTGGACTTTATCAATTTTTTTTAATTTTATTTAATCATTTTCATAACTTATTTTTCAGTGTGAATACCCCTTTCATACATTAACGGAAAAATAGAGTGGTTTAGACCGGAAGGATTTTCATGTCTTTGACAACGAGCCATTCGCCACCACTATGTTCGTACCAATGGCGACCTTTTGCCGCGGCGTCCTGGTCAATCAACTCCGGACGGGGAACTTAATTTAGTTTATGTTAACGGATAGTGTTCTCTAGAGTTTAGAACATTTTGGTTAGAAAGTCATTGAATTTTATCTTGGAACCAGGGAACATGTGAGACAAGAATTTCCAGACAAAAACGTCAACACGATTTAAAATGATGGATATTTAGGGTCGACTATTACCCCTTAACTCTCAGAGGGAAGGAGTTTTTGGGAATCCGTAGGTGGAAAATGTGTGTATATAAACACGGACTTAAAAAATTCACAATAATTCGCAATAATTCAAAAAGTGGTAGAGCCAAGTTGTAGAGCTCGTCAAACTACGTCGATCTGACTATTAAGAAATTGATTCGGGCCACCAGGGCCCCCTAGAGAGCTGTTTGAAATCTCCAACCTACGTAAAAATACCGTCAATGTAATTTTTTCGAAAAGTCGAGGGGGGTCAGCAATACCCGTTTTGCCCTACGGGGCCTCAATATGCCTTAAATCGACGAAAAAAACAAGTTGTGTGTCTATATACACACACTTCCTCTGGGAGTTAAAATAATTTGGTTTGGTAAGTTACGGAAACTTCAAAATCGCGTAAAAATCCCTATTCATCTTGATATCTACAGTTATCTATGGATTTTTTAACAGGGAAAAAATATACACAGTTTGTGATACCTTTAGATGTTATAAATAACCAGCAGGTGGTGCCACTATGATTTGGTCCGATACGCCATTTCTTTGACTCGTGAATGTGATACATAAAAACTTGCTTCCCAGAGTTGGTCGGCTCATTTCGCATATATATTGGTCGACCGTATCGATCTTCTTCTCGCAGCTGAAAAATAGAATGCTATTTAAAGTCGAATAATATAAATTGGAATATTCGTTTTTTCGTGCGTTTTTCTTCTAAAACTATAAAATGCACTATAACCTGTAAACCACGAATTTTACATGGAAAAATTAAAGAGGTTAACCATGTCTTTATCCCCAAATATCACGTGACACAGTGACCTTGGGCAAAAATGGGCAAAAAGTTTAAAATTTATTTTTTCAAGCTGAACAAAACTGTACTAACAGTTTTCTTTCGAAAAATTGACCTGTCCAATGCTTATTTTTTCTTCTCTAAGCTTTTAACCACTGGAGAACACCTATTGATTCGTGACGGGCTCTCTAGCGCAATGAAAATTTACATTACTTTGGAACGTTAGCCAACTTTTTCAACACTAGTGTATATATCTATTACCGTGAATTGTCCAAGAATATTTTCTTGTTTCCATGACGAGGCCAACGTTCCGGATAACTCGATGACTTTGTCGTGTGGCAGGATTGGTTCGTTAAACGACTCGGACATTGATGAAACATCGGTTAATGATTTGGGCTTTCCGCCAACCGAATCATTACGTGAAGTGTCCTGATCCGATGAATCTATATTATATGATAACTTATTACTCAACCAAAGTAATTACGTAATTAGTTTGGGGGAGCGCTTCAATTGGTACTAAATGTCCTGTGGTAGTGAAACTTCCTTTGGTACCCATGCTTCTTTTGGTACTGAAGCTTCTTTCGGTATTGAAGCTTCTTTTGGTATCAATGCTTCTTTTGGTACCAATGCTCTTTTGGTACTGAAGCTTCTATTGTTACGAAAGCTTCTTTTGGTACTTAGTCAGTACAATAGAAGTACAAAAGAAGCTTAAGTACCAAAGGAAGCTTCAGTACCAAAAGAAGTTATAGTACCAAAAAAGCATTGGTACCAAAAGAAGCTTCAGTACCAAAAGAAATTCAGTACCAATTGAAGCGCTCCCCATGTTTTTTTGGGGACACAAAAAACTTGTGCCTCTCCGACACATTGTAAGGTAAACGTAAACAAAAACAACTTCTGACCTTTAGAAATTGTGCTCGACAATGTAGTGTCTCGGTTTTTAGCGGATTCTACCACTACTACCGGTGCCACGACGGGGGCAATTTCTTCCTCCTCCTCTGAAGATGACTCCGACGACGACGAATATGATTTTGCGGACACGGAACTCTTTCGTGAACTTATTTGAACGACCGGTTCCGGTTTCGTCACAACCGGTTCTGATTTTATCGGAGCAGAACTGTAACTGGACATATCAATTCCATATGATTTGCCAGACGATTGATTGCCTCCAGTTGAAGATGATCCCCCACTGCCATATGATTTTGCCGGGCTGTCTGATATTTTCGGTTTTGTTGGCGCCGAAAACGTCACAGGAACGCGCGGCTGACCAGCACTAATGCCACCAGAACCGTCTGGACACTTGCAACTGGCCTGCACGCTCACATCGACTAGCTTCGCGACGGTCACAACACTCACCTTGGCATCAATATCGATGCTAAAATACCATAGATTACTAAACGAAAAGTGATAATTGGACATACAGTCCCTGCTCTCAAAGCGTTACGGGGTAAAACAAGGCCCAAATATCACGAAATGACGTCACGACGGCAAAGCGTTACGATTTTTTGAACAACAAATTGTAACGCTCTGGAAGAAAAAAATGTTTTTACGTAGGTAAACCGACATTTTGTAAGTTTTTATATACGGACAGACTGTCACAGTACGGGACACGTTTAATGTGAGTCGAGCAATCATCCACGAATTACAGTATGGGGTAAAATAACGTGCTTCTTCCTTTCTCAAAGTTTGTATTAAAAAACTCGAAAAGCGAGAAGCCCGTTATTATACCTCATACAGTATGAGTCATAGATGTTTTCAAATATGGTTTTTTAAATTTGAGTCAATGTCCCAAACACAGTAATTGAAGTTTTGTTATACCTTCCGGTATGCGGAAATGACGGCAATCATATTTCCGGCCAGACCCCACTTTTCATGGCAACTTTCGGTTACACGTGGCAAGAAAAATAAAGGGTTCAACCATTTCAAATAAAAGACCGGATTGTAGTCTTTTGGGGGTACAGATCTAAATCCTGTTTAAATCGGAGTTGGGGGATTTTATAGTGTTGAGAGAAACAACATTCCGGACTTTATCATTGAACAAAGCGCGTTATTATTCGTACACGATAGCCGTAGCCAATCATATACCTTGGATCGACCATTATCCGGAAGTCTCTCTTCAATTGATCAGAATCTGTTTTTTTTTTTGTTTTTTTACGTTGAGTTAAGCTCAGATAGTTTCTGATATGTTTTTTCTTGAAGAACGGTTAAATTTGTTGAATACACTCTTAAAACAAAAAAAATTATACTGTTAATTGAAATTTACACGTGTTTTAATGTGGCGTTATTTCCAATTTCAGTTTTTACTAGGTATATATCTCGATCAGGGATGGATTTGTGATTTCCGTAATTTCTGTGATTTTCTGATTTTGTGAATGTGATTGGATTTCCCCAAAATCACCCGTTTTTTTAATTCCCTGATCCCGATTTTTAAATATGAGTTACGATTCGAAGTTTAATCGCGCCGATGTTTATCTGGCTATATCAATTTGTTTTGCTAAAACGTAGTTTTTCTCTTGAATCCTACTGTGCCAAAAAATATTTTAAAATTGCCAGTTTTGGGGCTAGAGAGCAAAAAAAGTTATCAAAAAGGGCATTCCACGGGTTGCTTCTTCTCTATAATACACCGGGTGCGCAGTTATCGGACGTCCAGTTATCGGGCGGGTTTGTGCTGTTATCGGGCGGTTCTTTCTATATTTTTTATATATTTTATCTGGCGTTTTATTTTTGCATATTTTCACCTTGTTCCGCTTCCGCCCTGAGCAGTTATCGGGCGCCCGATCAAGGTATTTTGTCGCGAAACTCGCCCAATAACTGCGCACCCGGTGTATAAATAAATTTTCTTAAAAACTTGGAGAAGATAATAAATTGGCAAAAAAATATTCATATTCAAGAAAAAGCGACGCCCAGTAGAGTGCCCAATTTTTACTTTTATTTGTAGTTTAATCTGTCGTCATTCCCACTTTCAGTATTATTTGGACATTGATTCTAGTTTAATGTCCAAAAAATATATGGTATAAATATGAATTACGAATTTCGAGGTTTAATCCTTGGCGCCGGTGCTTAACTGGAATTATCAAACAATACGTTAACTCAAATTAAAATCTGTCGTGACTAAAAAAGTTATGACCGTCAATTGTATGTATTTCTATGATTGATCAAACGCTCTATATTTTCTATGTACATAATTCATACGAATATTTTATATCGAATTCCTCAATCGACACGTTCATATTACTCGGAATTAATTAACCAGTAAGTACTATAATTATATTAATTAAATTTATATGTAAAGATTTAGCTGGATTTGTGTCAGAACCGTATGAAGCAAACGAATTCATGCGTAATTTGATGGAAATGTATATGTCACCAAATATCGGCAAAAACCTCAAAATGACAGAACATGATTTTAACTCCAAAAGGTCTCAAGTTTCATGTTCACTCTTTCAGGGCTTATGTGCCCATTTCGCGACCTGAAAAGTGGGCACATAAACCGAAGTTGGGCACTCAAAACCATTAGCGTAGGTGGAAAACTTTGCTGATTTTTTTTTTGGCTACTTAAACCGACGGTCGGGCTAGTTCTACATGAAGCATCAAAATTCATTAATTTCAATTAATTCACTAGGATCATCATCATGGATACAGATTTATTTAAAAAATAACTCCTACGCGTCTCATAATCGTTTTCCCAAAATTGGTCGACGAGTTGATTTACCTTTAATTTACGTTTGATTTGCGTTTGTGTATCCGTGCTTTTCTTTTCTTTAAGAATAAAAGTCGTTTTTCACACAAAGATTTTACTGGAAATCATTTTTAACCGGTGTTTTAATCAAAAGATATATCTTAAATGGAAATACAAAAAAGTGACACAAACTTGGCCTTTCGATAAGTACTGTCGTATAAATGATTGCATTGACGCGGGAGGCGTGGAATGCCCGATTTAACCCACAACCACCACAACTGTCGAATGCAGACGTTATTTGCATTGTTCGTGTCCCTCGTACCCGTCAAAAAGATAACTTGTAAAGAAAAATAAATCAAAATTGACTCGGACACAAAACCAATGAACCATAAATGCGTGAATACATTTAGGTCGCATGTTGACCGCCATGGCATTTCCTCGTAAAGCCCTTGTGCCATTTGGTAAAAAAGTTTGCATTGTCGTGGGTGTGTGTATTTCAAGCAATGTTTTAATTTCCGAACCGCCAGTAAAATATATATCTTGAGTGCCCGCCACACTCAGAAAAAAACTAATTGGGCCAAGGTCAAAAAGCAACTTGCTTAAACCCTAGCTCACGACATTATTATTACATATAAATTTTGAATATAAATTCCGAAAGAACCAAATGTTATTTTTTGAATATGTTCTCAGGGGCACAACCTGATTTGCATGAACACAGAAAAGGTAGAAACTTGATAAAGGCGAAAATAAAATAGCGAAACCGGAAATTTTCGATAAACAAAATTAATTTATGACTTTTTCACCATTTTTCTTTATCGAAAACGAAACCTTTTTTTATCAGGTTTTGCCTTTTTCAGTTTACCCCTTTTTTAGTTTTATTTTGCAGACTCCTATATAGAAGATTTAACTGGGGAAATTCTGAATAAAAAGTAAAGCAGGGCTTTTAATCACTTTATCACCTTTTTTTTCTTAATTTTAAACTTTTCTATTTACGTCAAACTCATGTTTTCCCGTTTGAAGACGGCATGAGACGGCACAGTATGACTCCTACTGTATGAGGTATAATAATGCGCTTTTCTTGTTTTTAAGCCTACTACTAGTAGAATAAAAAATTTGAGAAAGCGAAAAGCACGTTTTTTACCCTTTACTCGTTATTTCACACCAAACGTGTAAACCGGTGATACACTTCACATTCCTCCCCCCTCCAATAAAAAAATAGCGTGCAACCCCGTGATAACCGCATTTTGAGATTAAATCACGTTCACGCAAAGAACTCGCTTAACAGTCATGCGCATATTGGGTAGCCAGCTACCCATTTTCACTTTATTTCTAAATGAAAAGAGAACGGCTTATGATAATAAAAAACGGACAACGGATTTAAAATCAAAAAAAAAATTTACGCTTTTACTTGGGAGAAAAATATTTTTTTTTGGAAATTGTATTTACGTTTGGGTCCGTGGCTTAGGGTTGAAAATCACCCCAATAAAAGAAGAAGAACAGGGCTTCAAAATAAAATAATAATCAAAAAAATCCGTTCATTGTTTGGCGTACTAGAACAATTTGGTTAGCTAGCTACCCCAGATGCGCATGAATGTTATAGTAAACTCGAACAGTCATGCGCTGTTAAATGTGCATCACCGGGTTTAACGAACAAGAAGGTTTTCCATTTAGATCTCTGCTGCTAAGTCTTTAAACTGGGTCTATTTCAATAAATTTATATAGTACACCACCTGTGTAGATAACTTAACACCACGTAACTTAACAAAAATCCCGTAACTTAACAGTTTTTTCGCGGAAACTTTTCCGCCTACGCCATACCTACGTAAAGTAACAAAAATCACGTAACTTAACAAAAATCACGTATTTTAACAAAAAATAAAATTTTTCTTTCTTTCTTTTTTTAGTTTTTATTTCAAAACGTTGTCCCAGTGTATCAAATAAATCTTTTTAACGTCAATTAGATCATTGCTAGAGTAGAATTAAGTATAGAGTAAGTGATTTCGACACAAAAATCTAGAAAAAGGCCTAAATTGACGTAACTTAACAGTTTTTGAAGAGTTTTTAAGTACTTCCGCCTACGCACTACCTATCTAGCTTAAAATGGACGTAACTTAACAAAATGCACGTAACTTAACAGCTTTTTTTCAAAAAAATTGTTCAGTTACGTAGACAGGCGGTTTAGTTAAAACTGAATACTTTTTGTGATGATGAAGAGTTAGTGATAATTATCAGATTAAAATAAATTGTGGTTTTTTTATTTCAAAATGTTGTGATGAGCATGTTAATGCATGATTTACCCGTCGAACCATATTACGATAAATACTGGGTTAACCGTGACGAAACGGTACTAATTAAATTAAAACGGCATTCTTACAGTCAGTATTATTAACATTACGATTAGTTAGGAGTTATGCGACATAAGTTATGGCAGAACGTGTAACTTCATGATGTTCCTTTAACGTAACAATTATTGTACAGCGTCCACGTTTTTAACTGTTGCGATCGCACTGTGACGAACTTTGGTAAGATAACCCGTTAGGGCGTTTAGTTTAATAATTGAAAGTGTCGTCACGTTTTGGTCCAAAAACCCAACCCAATCTCGGTAAGATAACCAATGTTAAGATAACCCATCAGGTGGTGTATACAAATAATAGTTTTTTTATGTCATTTTGGTTAAGTAAACTATAAAAGGTACGCTACTAAATGATCGCGGTAAAATAATACGGTATGTGGTTATTCACGTCTTGACTTNCGAATTCGTCGTGGTCAATTACCCTAGAAACCGCATCGTTCTCTTGGACATAAAGCTTAGCATAGCCGTCAGGGCGTTTGGTTCAAATTTGAACCAATTTACCCCTAAGGATTATATGCCACTTGGTACCCTTGGGAGTTAAACCCCTAGCTACACGACAATATTATTACATATAAATTTTAAATATAAATTCCGAAAGAACCAAATGTTATTTTTGGAATATGTATTCAGGGACACAACCTGATTTGCATGAACACAGAAAAGGTAGAAACTTGACAAAGGCGAAAATAAAATAGCGAAACCGGAAATTTTCGATAAACAAAATTTATTTATGGCTTTTTTCACCATTTGTTTCTTTCAAAACGTTGTCCCAGTGTAACAAACAAATCTTTTGAACGTCAATTAGACCATTGCTAGAGTAGAATTAAGTATAGAGTAAGCCATTTCGACACGAAAATCTAGAAAAAAGGCCTAAATTGACGTTACTTAACAGTTTTTAAAGAGTTTTCCAGCACTCCCGCCTACGCACTGCCCATCTAACTTGAATTGGACATAACTTAACACCTTTTTTCGAAAAGTGTTGGTCAGTTACGTGGACAGGTGGTGTAGTTAATACTGAATACTTTTTGTGATGATGAAGAGTTAGTGATAATTATCAGATTAAAATAAATTGTGGTTTTTTTATTTCAAAATGTTGTGATGAGCATGTTATTGCATGATTTACCCGTTGAACCATATTACGATAAATACTGGGTTAACCGTGACGAAACGGTACTAATTAAATTAAAACGGCATTCTTACAGTCAGTATTATCAACTTAGCGATTAGTTAGGACTTATGCGACATAAATTATGGCAAAACGTGTAACTTCATGATGTTCCTTTAACGTAACAATTATTGTACAGCGTCCACGTTTTTAACTCTTTGATCGTACTGTAACGAACTTAACTCTTACATAATTATGAAAGTCCATAAAAGCAATCGGTAATAATGATTAAGATGAATACATCATACACCACCTAACCAGTTATCTTAACCACTCTTTTCCAAAAAAAAAGTGTTTTGGTACGATAATTGGAACTCGCGATACATTTTCATCCGAAAAGTCATAAGATTACCAAATTTTGTTAAGATAACTGGTTAGGCGGTTATTTCAACGTATACTTATTATATGTTGAGTTCATTCATACAGATACTTCGACATTTATTTTCGTCATCATTAGTATTTTGAAACTGTTTGTAAAGTACACGTAAACAATCAAAGTTAATAAACGTACGCAAGTTGGTTTTAAACCGGACTGAAGTGGAAAATAAATAAAATTAATTTGCCAAAATAATACAATTATACCACCTGAGGGGTTATTTTACCTTTGTAAACGCTGAAAAAACGGTAAAATAAACCAACTTTAGTAAGATAACCCGTCAGGGCGTTTAGTTTAATAATTGAAAGTGTCGTCACGTTTTGGTCCAAAAACCCAACCCAATCTCGGTAAGATAACCAATGTTAAGATAACCCATCAGGTGGTGTATACAAATAATAGTTTTTTTATGTCATTTTGGTTAAGTAAACTATAAAAGGTACGCTACTAAATGATCGCGGTAAAATAATACGGTATGTGGTTATTCACGTCTTGACTTTACATATCAATAAAAATCGTAATTACCAAATCACTCTGGTTGAAATTTGATTTCCGTTAAACTTCAGTCAAATTGAAGAAAGGGTGATTAAAGTTTATGAACACAAAACGTTTTTATTTACTGTAAAATTTAGGACTGTACTCGTATTCATCTTTTTTAATTTCAAATTCTAAACATGAAAGCTAATTAACTATGATAACATTACCGCGCCGTGGTAACCGTGTAAAACCCTAGGCACTGAAAAACATAGTATTCAAATTATTGACATAAATAATTTTTTTATTTCTTGACCCCACGGGATTTTAACATTGCCAAAAAAG
>SCLG01000070.1:110928-130521 GCA_004367875.1 Oikopleura albicans
ATTAGTTAGGAGTTATGCGACATAAGTTATGGCAGAACGTGTAACTTCATGATGTTCCTTTAACGTAACAATTATTGTACAGCGTCCACGTTTTTAACTGTTGCGATCGCACTGTGACGAACTTTGGTAAGATAACCCGTTAGGGCGTTTAGTTTAATAATTGAAAGTGTCGTCACGTTTTGGTCCAAAAACCCAACCCAATCTCGGTAAGATAACCAATGGTTAGACACCCCATCAGGTGGTATATACAAATAATAATTTTCTTATGTCATTTTGGTTAAGTAAACTATAAAAGGTACGCTACTAAATGATCGCGGTAAAATAATACGGTATGTGGTTATTCACGTCTTGACTTTACATATCAATAAAAATCGTAATTACCAAATCACTCCGGTTGTAATTTGAGTTCCGTTAAACTTCAGACAAATTGAAGAAAGGGTGATTAAAGTTTATGAACACAAAACGTTTTTATTTACTGTAAAATTTAGGACTGTACTCGTATTCATCTTTTTTAATTTCAAATTCTAAACATGAAAGCTAATTAACTATGATAACATTACCGCGCCGTGGTAACCGTGTAAAACCCTAGGCACTGAAAAACATAGTATTCAAATTATTGACATAAATAATTTTTTTATTTCTTGACCCCACGGGATTTTAACATTGCCAAAAAAGTTTTTCGGCAGAAAGTACAACGAGAATGTTTTCGGGTAAAAGTTTTTGTAATAAAATGCAAAAAAAGCTTTTAAAAATAAATCATTTTTGAAAAACCAATTTGTCCCAACAACCTCGGTGGTGGCTCTCAAAAATCACAATGACAATACGAGTCTATTACACTGATTAATGACTGGTATTATGAACTGGTCAATTCTGTTTATGATCTGAATTTGAACTTATCACTCGAATTTTACTTTTATGCGTTTCTGAAGATTCTGTCTATGAATTTATTCCACCAAAGTGTACCACATTTATGTAAAGTACCTAATCGCATAAGAGATTGTTTAAGTTATCGAAATAATGTCCTTAAAGGGATCAGCGTCCCTCATGGGGTTAATAATGAACTATATTCTAGTCATATCCTAACCTAAAATGCAGTATCTAAAACTCATTTCCAAATATTCAGTAATTTATATTGTGTGTCAAGAAACCGCATTACGTCAAATTCAAAACTAAACTAATTTTAGCCGCAACAAACGGCTTTTTAATCACAATAAACCTCTAACAATTTTATGAATGTCACTCCAAATCGAATGTTTCAAAACAAAACAAAAACAAAACAAAAATTGAACACGTACCTCATGGCGGTATTGATTTCCGGCGCTTCGAAACAAATGTCGGTTCCCATCTTCGCCAAATATCTTAAATGTTCAAAAAATTTAATAAAATGTTTATTGAAATTATAAAAATTAAGTCCTCACCCCTATATCATATGTACAGGGTGAGGTACTATAGATGCTAAACCGTTTTTGGTGACTTATATTCGCTCAGCGCACTCGCGATCCAAAAACGGATTAGCATCTATATTACCTCACCCTGTATATCATATAGCATGTATGGTACCTTATCGGTTCTCGAAAAAAGCGTCCATCAAGGGATTATCACACTCATGGCATTAATTTGAAACGGAAGCACGGTCTTTCAAAGAAAAAGTTTCTCAGGGAAAAGGTTTTTCAATGAAAAATTTCAGATCCAGTAGCATATTTATGTTTAAACTGTCGGGTATTTTCTCTGACAGAGGAACTATCTCCTAAAAAATGTCGAAAAACCGCGCTACCATTTGAAATACATTTATTCCAATATCGGCAACATAACAGAGTATCGTACCGTCTATAATGGGAATGAGAACTGTTAAAGACGGCAAAACATTTGAAATATTCTAAAAACAATGATTTTTAACACAAAAATAATTATTTCAGTAATTTTTCTGTTCTTAATCTCTGAAAGTAAGTATCAAATAACGTTTAGAATACGTTTGGAAAATTGTTAAAAAATGACAGAGCGTTTCCACAACAAGTTTTAAGACCCGTATAAAGTAACGAACAAAATGTACTCTGATTAAGAAATTTGATTGGTTCTCTGGTTTACAGAAAAGACCACAAGGAGCGTTATAGTGAAGGGTCCTTAGGACCTGCGAAATGCTCTTTAGTGCCAACATGTATCTCCTTTTTCATTTTTTTACTTCATCAACGTAATCGACGCGACGTAACAAACTGCATCATATATGTGAGTTTCAGAAAAAAATATTTTTTTGTGCAGAAAATTCAGAAAACTCTCAATCCATAGTTAACTCTCAGGGGGAAGGTCTTTTTTATAACCCGTAGGGGAAAATTGTGTGCACGTATGCACAAACTTAAAAATTCACACTAATTCTGGTAAAATTGGTAAAACCAAGATGTAGAGTTCATCAAACTACGTCGATCTGACTATTAAGAAATTGATTTGGGCCACCAGGCCCCTGAGGGAGCTGTTTGAAATGTCCAACCTACGCAAAACAAAAATATCGCTGATGGAATTTTCTCGACAATGTGAGGGGGGTCAGCAATACCAATTCTGCCCTAAGGGGCCTCTTTTCACACACTTCCCCCTGCGAGTTAATAATTTATAGATTACAAAAAAAAATCCCGGTTATTCGTTGCGTGCTTATTTGTTTGGTCTTAATAAACTTTTTTCGGTGTTCTTATAAACCTCATTAACTGTCAATAGGTCTCAAATGGACGAGAGAGTTTCTGTACATTGTTGCGGCATGACGTCCACAATTCGTAATCGTAAACGCTCTAACTTTACGTTTACTAAAAACATTAAGTGAAAAGTTCGGATATATCGTAATCTCAATCATTCATTTTCACAAAGTAATAAAAAACTGTTTTCTTTAGAGCCAGTTTTTGAGGCCCACAATAAACATATAAATGCTTAACTCCCAGCGAGATAGTTTTTAAAGTTTAAAAAAGTCTTCTAAAATGCTTAAACACGACAGGTTTCCTAATGTGACCTTAATTTATGATAGATATTTACGGGAAAAAGGGAAGCAATTTACTCTTCCTGTTCAAAATTTGTTTGTCATAATGACAATTTGTCGAAAATTGAAAAAAAAACTAGATTAACTCGGAGGTTGAAGTGTGTGCATATATGCACACGACTTTAGTTTTTTGTTGATTTAAGGCATAAGGAGGCCCCGTATGGCAGACGTGGTCTTGCTGACCCCCCCCTCAACTTTTCGAGAAAATTTCATTGGCGTTTTTTTTGCGTAGGTTCGATATTTCAAACAACTCTCTAGCGGGCCCTGCACACAATTTCCCCCTACGGGTTATCAACAAGTCCTTCTGCTGAGAGTTACCTTACAGTAAACCACTGGTTAAGTCTACATCGAGTAGCCGAATCACTTTTTTCAAATTTTTTTTTATGATTTATCCTTCCCTTAGTATTCCGCCAAGACCTTGCAATGTTAAACTCCTAGCCTACTAACCGTACCCGCAGATTTGACAATTTATTCGCGGGTTTGAAATTTTTTATTGAGACAGGTTTCATTCTAACAATAAAATTTGGTCAGGACGATATGTTACCGCAATGATAAATAATTTGTCAACTAAAAAATCGTTTTACAAAAAAAAACGCTTATTGGACGTGCATAGGTTATCATATGTGCAAGGTCTAGACTCAATAACTCGTGTGCGCCACTTCCTCAAATCACGAAACTGTGGGATCCTAGATATTTTGGCCGAAAATTGTTGGGGTGAAAAATGTGATATTTGTGCATTTTTGCTCGTATATCCGGTATAACCGACAATTATGGGAAACTAGGTGATCTAGTATTATTATTAAATATGGTAATCTAATCATGAATTCGGTCCTCAATTAACCAAATAAAAAATTAAGCGGTGTACAATGGCAGCGATTGCTAGCAAGTAATAAACTTAATTTGTTTTCTGTCGATTATAATATTGAGAACAACCGAATTCGTTCATTCATTGGCCAAAATTGAAAATGCATTTTTATTCATTAATTTGACACCGAATTGATGATTTAAAGAGTTGAAAAAACATCTATTTTAAGGGGTAATCCTTACGGACTTTGGACGAGTTATATGGGAATTATAACATTCATGATAGCAGAAATTGGTCATAGCAATTTTGGGCCGCTTTTACAAAAAGTTAGAAATTTTACAAATATGCGGATATTAGTCAAAGTCGGATAAAAATTCCGTATAAAAAAAATCCTTAAATATTAAAAACACTTCATAATCGTAATCTCAAATTATTCTCTCAGACGACACCCATGTACTTCAAAATCTCAAGAGAAGCTTCTCTTAAAATAACTATTTTTTGGAAATTTCCATTTTCTTACTAAACAATTTTTTCGTTTAGTTAATGTATGTATATTATTTATTTTCTCTCAAAACGTCCTTTCGGCATCTTATCTGTTTTGTTTATAGAATCTTAGTCGGCTGTTTTTTACTGAGTACTATGTCGTAAAATAATATTAACTACCAGGGCAAAAGTAATTGTACTCAAGCAACGTCAAGCAAAACGCCATGAATTAAATATATAGTTATTTTTTTTCATAATTTCACTTGATAGTGAAACACCGACCCGAAAAAAAAATCATTTTTATCACCAGAAAGGCGTCGGTTTCTCAATTGCCGATTTATTCAATTTCAAGTGTACTTTCTGGTACATAATAAACCTCAAAATTTTAGTAGGTTTTTACATTTGGTTTATCAACTTATAATTTACGGTCATGAACAATTTTAAAATGGGACTAATTAAAATGTTAATACCTATAAAGGAGTAATTTGTGGGTGAGGGAAGAATGTTTTTTCAATACTTTTGTAACTCCTCCAACGGTAATCGACGGCCAAAGGATGGGCCTAAGCAGTTACAGACAGCCGTCCCTGTACCTACGCCGCGCC
Organism: Oikopleura albicans; assembly: GCA_004367875.1. Classification (NCBI taxonomy): domain Eukaryota; kingdom Metazoa; phylum Chordata; class Appendicularia; order Copelata; family Oikopleuridae; genus Oikopleura; species Oikopleura albicans. The sequence goes on from SCLG01000070.1 coordinate 115,835, forward strand.
ACGTGCCCTGACTGCAGCGAATAGGCGGCGAGAGAAACACAACGTTAAACACCCTAATCACATTTTCACCGTTCTTCGAGGATAATGCATATATACACACATTTTCCCCCTACGGGTTCCCAAAAACTCTTTCCCCCTGAGAGTTAACATTCAATGCACGTCACTATCGAGTTAAATTGAACTTTTTAAATAATTGTAATGTACTTTTAATATGTTCAATTAAAGTTTGAAACCGTTTGCTTACTCTTTTCAAATTCTATGGCCCGGAACAAATCATTAATAAAGCGGCATTGTTGTCACGCAACGGTTTTAAAATCAAACGTCATAAATTATGGCCTATAAATTATAGGCTATAATTATAAAAAAAATTACAAATCCCGCTAGAGAAATTCCCATACATTAATCAGAGAGCGAACAATTAAAAAATATGAGGCACACTCTATAGAAGTGTAGTTTTTNATTTAAACAAAATTTACTGTTTTCGAGAATTTAGTTCGAAATTTTGTTGAGAAATTTTATAACATAATTCAACAATTAGACGCTTAAAATTTTAAAAATACTTTACTAAATAACCAGAGAAAGCCTAACAAAAAAAGGCCAATAGACCATTTTTAAGACCTAAATAGTAAAAATTTGTAATAATAAAAGTTTTTAACGTTAAAAAGGCCTGATCGTCCCGAAACGTCTCATTCGTCCCGAAACGTCCCACTTTTTTTTGAAAACATTTTGGGACGTTTCGGGTATGAGGACTGTAGTTAACTGTATCTTTTGTATTCTGTTTTACAGCTATCAGATGAATAAATTTCTGCAGAATTAAGACTCTCAAAAAGTGGATACAGTGTTACACCCTACAGTAGGGTGTCCCAAGCTTTTTTTGAGGGTCTCCGTGTCAATTTTCTTTTTGTACCACATGATAGAGTACGGTAGATTCCAATTTTACTAGTCCGCTGCTCGCTCAGGCTGTCGAGAAAAAAAAACGAAAAAGAAAACGAAGTGTTTTTTGGCGCTACTGANGTCGTAAAATAATATTAACTACCAGGGCAAAAGTAATTGTACTCAAGCAACGTCAAGCAAAACGCCATGAATTAAATATATAGTTTTTTTTTCATAATTTCACTTGATAGTGAAACACCGACCCGAACAAAAAATCATTTTTATCACCAGAAAGACGTCGGTTTCTCAATTGCCGATTTATTCAATTTCAAGTGTACTTTCTGGTACATAATAAACCTCAAAATTTTAGTAGGTTTTTTACATTTGGTTTATCAACTTATAATTTAAGGTCATGAACAATTTTAAAATGGGACTAATTAAAATGTTAATTAAAATGTTAATACCTATAAAGGGGTAATTTTCGGGTGGGGAGAAGAATGTGTTTTCAATACTTTTATAACTCCTCCAACAGTAATCGACGCCCAAAGGATGGGTCTACTACCGGTTTTTTTAACCGGTGAAAGCGGAAAATTGTCGGTTTCTTGAAATAAAAATCGTACATTTAGTAACTTTAAAATTCGTCTTTTTGGAGTCAACACTTTTTTCAGACGCAGTTTTTTTACTCGAATTATCATCGCTATGCCATAATTATATGTTTTAGATCAATTTTAGAAAAAATATCTATCATCTCATTTATAAAATAGGGTGACAAGTGTTAGTACAGTACTATTTATATGTAATTTTTGGCCGATTATACAAACCGGATATCTACCGGTTATCTTTTTAGGACCTCCCGTACGCACTAGGGCCATCCTTGGGCCGCGTCGTTTCCTGTTGGAATAAAATTCATAGCATGTTTCGTCTAGGAGGAATTGTAAAAGTATTGCCGGTAAAGCGAAAAAAACCCGTCAGTAAAGGTAAGGGATATATTTTTGGGTTAAAGGATAAACGCATTTTACGGTTTTATTTATGGAAAATTTTAAGCGTTTTTACGGGACTTCCGGTTTCTCAAAGTAACGGAAAATGGCCGCATAGCATTTCTTCAACGTTGATAGCATGTCATCAACAAAATTTACCGTCTTATACTTTCAATTACATGTACCACAAATGGCCGAGATGACTAAAGCCAAACACTTTTGCCACTTAACTTTTGTCATACAATATGTAACGGCACAAACGTGCCAATTTGCACAAGACCCTCTTCCGGCCATATTAAACTTGAATTGAACCAGAAAAATCCGTTCCGTTTTATATTTTAAGTTTTATATTAAAGTCCGGTTTATGAGCATTTTCGGTCAATTTTGAGCATTTTGTGAAAACTCGCACATTTGCCCCCTAGGAATTGTATATATTTGTCATCAAAGTTAAGCCATTAAATTTCTCCGAATTCCCAGGTATAAGTTGGACACACGGCGCGCGGCGTTACGGTTCAGTATTTCACACTAAATTATAACTCAATACGAAAATCAACGAATAGGCTGACTTAAGAAAATGGTGGCGTAAAATAAAATGTATTTAACTAACGCGTTTTTAACGTCACTATCGAGTTAAATTGAACTTTTTAACAATAGTAATGTACTTTTAATATGTTCCATTAAAGTTTGAAACGGTTTGCTAACTCTTTTCAAATTCTATGGCCCGGAACAAATCAGTAACAAAGCGGCATTGTTGTCAAGCAGCGGTTTTAAAATTAAATGTCATAAATTATGGCCTTTAATGCTAAAAAAATTGCATATCCCGGTAGAGAAATTCCCATACATTAATCAGAGAGAAACAATTAAAAAAATATGAGGTATACACCACCTGCGCCGTTATCGGGTCAACATTTTGAGGAAGAATTTTGACCCGATAAGGGGTTTTGACCCGATAACGGCGCAGGGCGTAGGCGGAATGTCTGGAAAATTTTGATCTAAATATTTGACCCGATAACGGCACGAGCGGGAATTTCGATTTGTTTTTGAAAGATGAAAATTTGACCCGATAATGGCACGAGCGGTGATTTTCTCATATGTCTATGTCTCTATTTCACATTTTTGCACTCCTACTTGAATTTTTATAAAAAATGACGTTATCGGAAATTGCCCCTGGGCTTATTGATAAAAAATCTTTTTCGTACCATAAGCATTTAATTAAATACACTCCCTGAGGGTTTATGTGACCGGGGTTTATGTGACCAAAAAGCCCCGATGGTTTATGTGACCACTTTTTGAGGAAAAGTTTACAGCGAATACCGCCCACAGATGAAGGTTTATGTGACCACGGAGTCATTTTTTCTCTCATATAAGTTGGGAACTTCATCGTATAATATCAAAATATCTTTTTTGTATCAACCGACAAGTGATAAATAAATTTTTTTTTTGCCATTTTGAATTAATTTTACTTTCAACAAGAATAAGTTTATGCATCGAAATTTGATACAAGTCTAGAACAAGCCCCACCGTCGGTTTATGTGACCAAAAAAATTTCAGCAAAGTTTTCCGCCTACGCTTGAGGGTTTATGTGACCAATTTCGGTCCATGTGACCACTTTTCAGGTCGCGAAATGGTCACATAAACCCTCAGTGAGTGTAGTTGAACAATTTAACTAAAAATGTACTAAAACATACGAAGACCAACCAATAACGACACAAATTAAATCAGTCGTTTATATCAAACAAATTGGACATTTTTTTGGAAAAACTCGCCTTTAAAATATTTTGAAAAATAGAGAAAAGATCGAGACGTCTACAAATTCAAACATTTAATTAAAATAAATACAGAAAATAGATTCATACGTATTTTAATGACGAATTTTTTTGACCCGATAAAGGGTGACCCGATAACGGCGCAGTGCGTAGGTTGGGTGACTGGAAAATTTTTAGTCGAAATTTTGACCCGATAACGGGTTCTGACCCGATAAAGGGTCACCCGATAACGGCGCAGGTGGTGTACTGTATACAGTATACTCTATGAAGTGTAGTTTTCCTGATTTTATTTATGAAGAATTATTATTACTTTGAAAAGTTATAGTAGTTAACTGTAATTTTTGTATTCTGTTTGTACAGCTATCAGGTTTTTTTTTGATGAATAAATTTCTGGAGAATTAAGTCTCTCAAAACGTGGATATTAGGGGTTATTGAATTTAACTCTCTTTAACCGAAACTCGCGCATTGTTTATTGAATATGAATCTGAAGATAGTAACGAATTTTAATAAAATAAAAACAAATCTACTAAAAAAATTAACTTCTATTAGGGTCGTTTTTTCGCAAAAGAGTATTTCAAATCTGTCCAAAATTGACCACTTATAACAAGTGCCCTAATGGGGGTAGGGACTGTAATTAATTGAATTTGGTAGGATTATTCATATTTTGTTATCATAAGTGCAAACAAGTTGTCCGCTTTGCTGTACTAGCAATCTAACGACAAAATAAACAAATTTTTGTCCAAAATTTCGTAAAAATGGATATGCTTCTAATCCAAATTTCACTAAAATTAAAAAAAAATAGTTGAAAACACATGTGAAAAGGAGTTCCGTTTTTTGTAGATTCTCACCTCTCCCGTCAAAAAACTTTGTTCGTTTAGCTGTGACAGCGGACGAAATTAAAAAAATTTAAATTTTTTATCAAAGATGGTGCGTTTCATGCCGAATTTTCTACTACTAACATATAAAATAAACCCGAACATTTGTTATATTTACGTAGATTTGCTGGAACAATTCTGTTCTGTTTTCCGTTTTTAAAAACCTCTTCCGTCTGGCTGTTATTAACGATTAAAGTCGATTTGGTAGTAAACTACCTGATCGGTTAGAGGGATTTAAAATGCTCTATTCTATTTAGTTAGATGTCTTTTTCGGATTTATCAAACGCTTTTGATAACGTACCGGGTGGTCTAGACGGTTTCGCAGATAATTTCAACCAGGTCCAAGATGTCCTGCAAAACTACGACTTTGACATGAATAATGCCGATTTCGAGATTTTTGGCGGTTTTATTCAAGACAAGGTGAACGGATTTAGTGACGCCATAGGAGTGTTACAAGCGGAAATTCCAAACTTTGATCAAATTGCGAGCTTTGATGACTTCAAAAGTGCACTTGGGCCAAAGTATGCCGTTTCGTTGGAACAATTACGTGACACTCTTAGTGACGAGGTAAAGGTTTAACATTGGTAAATTAACAAGTCTTCTTGAGAAAAGATAATACTTAGATAAAAACTAACGAAAAATGTCGAGAAAAATGTACCAATGTAAATCCAGAAAATTTATAGATTGCTCTCAGAGAATTTTTTCAAGTTATGTCAATAAGGGCCATACAGTTTTATCGGCCACGTACAGTACGCTACAGAGTGTGTCTACGCACAGTCTGCTTTTTCTTTGTAATGTGGTACTTTTGGGATTCTAACCCTTAGGGGGAATTTTGTGCAATTGTACATTTTATGGCTATTTTATCAGGTGATTTCACACAAAAGGATGCTATACAACAAAATAAAGCATTTTGCATTTTGGAATTTTGAGCGATTGCTTCAAATTTACAGGAAACTCCCCCTTGGACTTAACTATAGAATTTTAAACCTCAGTAAGGCTTTGCAAGTATTTAATGGTAACTTTAATGCGGACAATCCTCAAGAATTAGCACAATTGCTTGAAAACGATGTTGTGTTTGCTAAGTTGATGGAAAATATTGGTACTAGTGGAAGCCTTGAAGCTTCGGCCCTTCGTAATCCGTCATCGCTTGATCAATTTATTTCGGAATCTACAGAGTTTCAGTATGAAGAAACAAAATCCAACGCTCCATCCCTGATCATACTATTTGGACCTTTGTTAGCTTTGTTCATTCTGATGATCCTGTGAATACATCAAATCTTAATTTAAAATTTACTACACCACCTGTCTACGGAACTGTTAAGTTCCAGGCATTCAGGCTTTTTTCTAGATTTAGTTTGAAAAAAAACTTGATAATTTTCACTATATCTCTTATGAACGATATAATCATTCATAATGATTCATTATTAATGAAAGATAAAAATAAAAAAAATAAGTCAAAAAACATTTGACAATTGACAAAAAATCGAGATTATAAAAGTTTTTTATCAAGCGTCAGAAAAATGGGCGAAAAAAGGTGTTAAATTCCAGGAATTTTGTTAAGTTCCGGGAATATTGTTAACTTTAGTAGACAGTGCGTGGGCGGAAAAGTTGACGCGAAATGACTGTTAAGTTCCGGGCATTTTGTTAAGTTCCGGGCATTTTGTTAAGTTCCGGGAATTTTGTTAAGTTTAGGGGCGTTAACTTCCGTAGACAGGCGGTGAACTTTACTTTTTTTCTGAATGCCAAAGGCGAGACCTTTTAAACTAAACCCTAACTTATCCCATATGATGTCGCGTTAACGCACACTAAGCACATACAAACGAGGGATACAAATATGAATCCCGGCGGCGAACAAACACTAGCACAGCGACGGAGAACACGGGTTAATCGAAGTGGACTTTCCTAAGATTAAAACCACCGACTGTATATGTGATTGGACAGTCAAAATTAAATGGGAATTTGATGCCGACCTGATCATATCGCTAATTAGACACCACTTTCCTAATTGAGATTTATTTCAACGTGATGACAACGTTTTTCAACATCTGAAGCCAACAAGCAACATTTATTTGATAAAGTAATGTCAATTTCTTATGTCAAAGATATCACATTTATATGACGCTCCTGGCACAATCTATGATCATTTTGTATTCAAGTATTTATTAGTACTTTAAAGTTATATAGTCCATAGGGTATGTAGACCCTACTTTAGGGTGTCCCAAGCTACCCGGGTATGTAAACCCTACTGTAGCGTGTCCCAAGCTTATGAGTATGAGAATACCAGAAATGGTATGAAAAATCAAAAATCGGGGGTGCTGTAATGGGATTTTTTATTAGTGGATCATGCTCTATCATGTGGTAGTACTTTTTTCTTTATTTGGAAACCCTCGAAAAAAGCTTGGGACACCCTAGTATGTATAGACTCTAAAAGAAGTGTTGCGCTTCGACTTCGGTAAATATCGGCATATCAATCCGGACATGACCGGAAATGAAAAAGAATGAAAAAATATGTAGACCGCAAAAAAAATCAGCCAAATCCATACATAGGATCGTGAGTTATCGCAATCGGAAAATCCGATTTCCCTTTTGTAAGTTTTAAAATTCTCATTCTGGAACGTCAAATTGTATATGTACTGTCCATGAGCACTGTGCGGTTTTTATTAAAAGAAAATTTCTCAAGATAACTGTGCATCGTGTGTAGTGTTTTTATTATGATTACATAATAGTTAGACAAAGTAACATTTACAGTCCAAATTGCACAGTTAATGTTTGAACTGGAAGTTCTAAATTGTCAAAGCGGATTTGGGGAAATAATTCTGTGGCCACACGTCATGTACCTGGTTGTTTACGAAGTTTTTCTCAGAAAATCGTAAATGATTGACGTATTCTGTGTCAATCGAGCAAATTTTTCATATAACCGACGTCGTTGAGACCGAAACTTGGGCAATTATCAACCGTAAGTTTGATAGAATGCCACGTTGATAAATAAACTCATAAATTTCGTTACCACCGAATTTTGGTAACGTACATAAATTATAGCGTATAACCACTAAAGAAATACACAGAAATGTACATGCCTGTGCGACAAACAGTAGACAGCTTTTATGGAAATTAGCAGTTTTTTTAGACTTTCAAAACTAGTGAGATTTACTACATATAAATGTGTACAGAAAAGTCCATTTTTATCCAAGTTTGTCAATTCCCCTATTTGCCGTTTTCTTTCTCCGTGTATTTCATGTTTTAGAAACATAAGCGAGCAAAATTCGACTTCTTAACCTCTGAACACATATCTCTTACTATTTTCTAAACCCATAATGAGCAATTAATTCCAAACTATTCATTAGTCCCCTGCGTTAGTGTTTAAAACTTCTATATTTTTTATGTTTTCTGGCAAAATTTGATATTTCGTCACCTTTTAAAGGATAATTAATGATAGATTAATTAAACTAGATTTCTTAAAACCGACAATTACCCGCTTTAACTTATAAGGACGCTACAGTTCCAGATGTGTTTATTTGCATTCAAAAATATCTTTACAAATATAATATGTAAGACTTGCTATTAGTCTTAAAGAAAAAATTAATTTATTATGATATTTAAAATATTAATTTAATGTTTTTCTTGCATTTTTTGTTCAATTGTTTACTCTAAGTTAATTCTTTTTGCCATGTAATTTTATTGAGGGAACCATACAAAAACGTGTCTTGAATACAAATTTGGATAAAGATTGCCCACTATGTGTTTGGCGGTTCGACAAGAGTTAAAGTTTACTAACTGAAGATTCCAAAAGCTAAACATAATCGTGATTCAGTGCCGAATTGGTGAAACTTATAACTGAAGCACTTCGCCAACACTCGATTTTGAATTCAACAGTTGCGTTAATTTCCTTTTCATTCAATAAAGATGTCACATAACTGACGGGTTTTCCTACAAGAAAAATAAATTTGTGTTTGTGTTTGCAAATATTTATCTGATTAGGCTCTGTTGGTACCTATTTAGAACTTTCTTTCACCAAAAAAAAAATGACCTTCAACAAATTCTAGAGCTCGCTTCAGACACTTTGAGAATTTTATTTTTTCCACATTTTTGGACTAACTTTGCAAGTTCTGTAATTTGGCAAAGTTGATTTTTTTAACTCAATAGGGCTCACAGGTATTATATAGCGCTAGGTGTCTAACTTCGTATTTTACACATGTGACTAGAAAAAGTGTAAAAGTGGATATTGGATATCCGGTACAAATATTTGTAAAAAAAGTACAATAACGCAGTTACCTAAAACAGAGGTCGACACTCCGCATGAAAAAATCAAAGAAAAGCAATAAGTTATAAAAGTATTATAAAAATTCAGTAAAAAGAGGAAAAAGCCGGGTACCCGCGGGTAATATTAATGGCTACTCGCGCGTCTGGTAGCTACTTTTTTGCTCGGGTATTACCCGATTTTCACCCGGGCTCGGTTATTACTTAATTTTTTATCTGATCTGGTTTTTTGGGTTCGGTTATTACCCGATTTTTTTACCCGTGTTTTCCCGCGGCTGAAAAACTCGGACGGGTAAGAAAACAATCGAATATGTTTTCGACCTCTGACCTAAAACGCAAAAGCCATCAATGGAAACTACAGCTGAACCATTCGGAATTGATCGATCTTGACAATATTTGGTTTTCTTTGCTGTTAGGGGGACAAGTAACGTGGACTTATGATACTACTTATTGCAAAAAATGTGATTTTAGGGACCACGGAGCAAAAGTTTTTTTCAGAAAATTTACCACTTCGAACGAAAAAAAACAATATTGACCCAAAAAAAGTTTGTCTGATAAACCACAAACAGCACAATTCGAGAGTCGTTTGCAAAACCTCGTCCCAAAAAATGTGCACAAGTGGAAGGTTGTTTGATCAAACTTGGGTCTGAAAAACGTGCACAACTACGCAGTCTTGTAAAATTTCCTGAAAAGTGCACAAATAGAAGGTCGGGACTGTATGTATATTTTTCATATTTCATATTTTTTTTCATTTTGAAAACTTTCAATTGACCTATTGCTGACCCTTTGTTATGATGAACAAATACCGTGACGACCGCGGTGATGCACGGTGATGTCGGTGACAGTTCATAAATTCTGTAACATGAAGTTTTAGTTTATTTAGTTTCTTTATAAACTGTATAATCTTTAATTGCGTACGGATTAGTAATTTCAAGGAAAATTACCGTTTTTCGTGATTAACCACTTGTCCCCCAAAAATCTATTAGAATTCGTCCGTTCCCGTTTTCGAGTAATTTCAGTCCAAAACCGTCGTTTGTTCGTTTCATTTTAATTCGTTGATATGATCCATTGGTTACATACACGTACAACAGGTTGACAAGCTGTACAATAAATAGTGACCAGAAAAAGTAAGATTAATAAATTATTTATCCAAATTGATATTTTTAGTCTGAAACAAAAATTATTATGTTCGTTGAAGAAAACGACCACGTTTGTAATTACTAGTAGACGATTATGTGTTGAACTTTTTTTTTCTTTACTCGGCTAGAATAATAACTTATGGCACCCGAAGGCTACCATAAATTGATTATATATCAACTTTTACGATTTTTTTTCGAAATACATATCTTTATATCATATTGATTATATTTTAAGCATTACGCCGCTGTCTTCAAAACCCTAAACTTAGGTGTATGTGATACATATTTGACTTTAAGTTTAACGGATATGTGAACCCGATCACAAAAATGGTGTCTCCCGCTTCCAGTTCAATGTCTTAAATCATGGATCGAATTTGTTTTTATTTATTATCTGCCATCGGTATAGTAATGGTAGATACGGTATATCGCAGTGATTTTCAAACGCGAAAAAATAAATAATGTTACCACTTTTTGGTAACGTTCCTTGACAGCGCGTCTGAGACCTATGTGGCCTGTCATTAATCTTTTTTAGCGCGTTCGGCCAATCACCGAGAGGCAAATCATCGTAAGCCGATTTCCTTCGTTTTAAATATTTTTGTATTACAGTCCTCCCCCTTTTAAGTGCCGCATTCAAGGAGAAATATGCATTTCCAGTAAAAATTTGTTTCCCGTTTAAAAATCAGGACGATAGATAGAATTGGGAAAATCGAAAATATATTTCAAAAACAATGGAATGGCCAACTTTTATAAATCGTGAAACTGAATCTCAATTGAAAATCTAAAAATTAATTTGACCCACCATTAGGTACGGATTAATCATGGGGTGGTATCGTTGCAACGCGTTGATGCAGCTGTTTAGAAACAATTTAACAAATTATATAAAAAAACAAAATTGTAAAATTTGTAATAATCAGTCGTGAGATGCGCAGTTTTTTCTTTGTTTTCGAACCCTTATCTGTGTTATCCAATTTTATCCCAGTTTGTTTTTCATCCTTTTGAAAGCTTTCGATATTTGTCTTACAATATAATATATGGAATAACATATTTAAAAGTGTTTTCGTCAAATTTTTGAGGAAATTTTTCACGAAGTTTCCATTGACGAAAAGTTCCGAGATAAAAATTTGACGAAACTATTTTTTGACGATTTTATTTTTGACGAAACTACCATAAACCGTATAAATGATACAGTATCATTGATACTCTAAGGGTTTAATAAACTGAAAGAGGACAAAATTCGCAAAAAAAAAATCTTAAAAAAAAAAGAAAAATGCGGAGGTGGATTGCTACTAGAAACTCATCAATATTCAGAGGTTATTATCTAAACACGTAGGTTTCTTATCAATCACATCCCTCCTTTCTCAAAAGTTCCTTTATTTTAAGAAATTTGTGTTTTTTTCAGTTTTTTTTAAAATCGATATCACTCACTGTATAAATCTATTTTCCACAAACTGCACACGGCCCAATAAAAATTACTAAAATAAAGTGGTAAGGATATGTTGAGACATTTTATTAGTTATTAATAGAAACAATAATTGATCCAAAGTCGTAAACTCTAGAGTAAATTTGATGTTTTACTAGAATTAGAATGAAATAAACATTAAGGAGTTTAACCATCTAAACAACATTATTTCACGGGCTTTTTGTATTTTTAGATTTGACACGTAAGCCTCGTAGCAGTTAATTCAACCGCTCCCAATTACGGATTATCTTTACTTACAGGGTAAACGTAATTGGCTAACTATTAAATTTATCAAAATGCAAAAATTAGTAGCAATTAAAGAGTTATTAAAGACTTTTATAATTAAGTAAACCCCGCGATAATTTTAGTAGCCAAAAATTTAAATGTTTTCCTCAGAATCTCGGTATCATGATGGAGTTCATCGAATCAAAACTCTGAAGCCAAAAATAAAAAAAAACGGCGAAAGGTGTAACCTATTTCTTATTTTTTACAGGGTGAGGTAATATAGATGCTAATCCGTTTTTTGGTGAAGCAAAAGTTTATGCTAGAAAATATTGAAAAACTAAAATTCAGTTAAAAAGTTACTCAGACATTGTTCCGTTCATAACCGGTGTTATTAAACAGCTCTTTTTATTTACACAGGGTGCGCAGTTAACCGCCACCCTTGGCGTCCTCAACTGGCGGTTACCTGCAAAAGTGGCGGTTAACTGCGCAGGGCGTAGGCGATTTACTTGGAAAAAGTGGCGGTTAACTGCAAATAAGTGTCAAAGTGGCGTTTAACGGAAATTAACGTTTTTGACCAATCAAAATTGGACACTTTGGGAAAAACGCAAAAAGGATGAGTCATAATTTTAAATAGAAAAATTATCATGATATGAAAATTTTTAAGTTAAAATATTTGAATTGAAAAAATTGAAATAAAAGTTTTAAACAAGTTTTAACTTGAAAAATAATCAAAAACCGGAAATTGTAACTAAAACGGTCAAACAATGGCTCTCTAGATGTTGCTTGGCTTGTCTCTCTAGATGTGCTTGTCTCTCTAGATGTGCATGGCTTTCTAGTTGTGCACGTTTTTCGGAAATCTAAAATGCACATCTAGAGATACCTGACTGTATATTTCAAATATTTTCGAAAATCAGTGAAATTAACAAAATTAAAAATAAACCAAGGGTATGTACGGAATAAAAAAACAATTTTGTTTTTAAATTAACCTAACAAAGTAAATTGACGAAAACTTTGTACAAAAAAGGCATTGACGACTTTTTTCTTTCACTATTCCATTCATGGTGGAGCCTACTCCTCCTAGACGATTCAAGATATTAATTTAATTTAAATTGCATCGAGTCCCTAAGACTCATGGCTTCAAACGCAGCTAGGTCCCGAACCGGTAAGATGAATTTTACCGGTCATAAAAACTGGTCAAATATTACATGTAAGTAGCTACTAGTAGTACTAAAATAAACAATTTAACCGTTTTATATCGGTTTAATACCCGATTTTTTTAATTTAAATAGTTTCAAGCTGTACAATAACATATCATAACAATATACGATGTAAAAACGGACGATTAACCTCTTAATGGCAAGTTTGCAATTTAACACATCGTCGGTTTGAACTTCGAGGAATCGACAATTCTGAACTTTGACCGGTAAAATTCATCTGACCGGTTCGGGACCTACCTGCGTTGCTAGGCATGAGTCTTAGGTACTTCATGCAATTTAAATTTAATTTATATCTTGAATCCTCTAGGAGTAGGCTCCACCATGAATGGAATAGACTATTCCGAATAGTGGAAAAAAAAGTCGTCACTGATAATTAAAATAAATTATATGTAGTAAAATTGATCTAAGGCTCAATATTTCACCAAAATTACCAAAAATTTATGGAAAATGCCCATATATGTGATATTCCAAATGGCGGTTAACTGCAAACTGGCGGTTAACTGCGCAGGGCGTAGGCGTGATCGCTGGAAAATAGTGGTACCCCTAACTGGCGGTTAACTGCAAAAGTGGCGGTTAAGAGGGTGGCGGTTAACTGCGCACCCTGTGTACCGGTTAAGCTTTTAAAGTTATGTAATTTAACAATTTTCTTTTTGAAAGTTCACTATTGTCATTGATCCTGGTAGTAGTGATTCACTACTAGTGAATATGTGCTCAGTGAAATCAAGAGTCAGTATATTCAACCCTTATTTTAGTATTTATACTGTCAACATTTAAAAATATGTGAAATTAGTCAGTCTTAATTCATAAAAAAACAAGAGTCCACGTGTTTATCACCCTCACTATACTTTAAAATGAATCCAATTTAAAATTCCATTAATCGAACAGTTTTTAAGATAACTGGTTAGGTGGTGTATTTTATAGCTTTCGATCGATTTCCCGAGAGTAAATTATTATGTTAATGAATGCTACACAAACGATATTGTATTTACGGTCACATAACTCGGGTAAATATTTAGTTTGGTGAAAATCTAATTAAAAGCTATGTTCCTTCGAAACAAATAATATTGACTTTGGGTCAATTTGCAATTTTGAACCGATTAAAGAATAGAAGCAGGCTAACGAGGTAAACGATTCGGTTATAATTGCGGTTTTCGGCGGTTGGACATGTGCAAGCTGGACCTGGATTTCAACCTTTCCAGCTTTTCTTCTGCGAACTTTCGGACTTTAGTGGGCTATACAACAACTAGATGGCACGACCATAAAATAAGGGCTCGGCAACAGCCAGCTGGCCTTCCCAGTTCAAGTTATTAAAATTTGAAAGGAAAAAGTGTTATTTCAACTGCAAACTGTTATCTAAAATGCAAACTGTTATCCCAAATGGTGTTATCTCACATGGTTAGGTGGTGTATTCGTAATAGGTTATTACTGTTTGGTTTCACAATAACGGGTTTGCTACTGTCGGATAGCCTCTCTGATTGTTCGCTCAGTACCATATTCGGCCATCATTTGTTTTTTCCTTCGGCGGCTTTTGGTGTAATAAGAACATAGACCAACAATCATAAGAATGACAAATATAATAACGCATAACACATTATTAGGGTTGATCAAGTTTGTATAATTTATGACTAACTCTTTCAACAACTTGACATGTAATTCCTACGTTACCTAGTTTCTTAATTCGCAATAATTCCAAAAACTGATAAAGCCAAGTTGTAGAGCCTGTCAAACTACGTCGATCTGACTATTCAGAAATTGATTTTGGCCACCAGGGCCCCCTAGAGAGCTGTTTGAAATCTCCAACCTACGCAAAACAATACCGTCAATGTAATTTTTTTTGAAAAGTTGAGGGGGGGATTTAGGATTTTCGACACGCTTGGGACACCCTACCATACAGTAATA
>SCLG01000070.1:130721-146279 GCA_004367875.1 Oikopleura albicans
TTTTTTTTTTGAATTATTGCGAATTATTGTGATTTTTTAAGTGTGTGTATATATACACACATTTCCCCCTACGGGTTCCCAAAAACTCGTTCCCCTGAGAGTTAAGATGATATTGAACCCATTGGCAATAACAAATATAAATACAGTTTGATTTCCTTTATCTGGATTCTTCATATTATCGTTAGATTCACAAAACTTGATTTATACAAAAACATTCTCTATAAATTTCAGTACGTGTATATTATTTTAATGATGCATTAACTCGACATTAATATTAATCACATTTACTATTTGAACTGTAATATTTATCTGCTTGACTTTCCTGAAATAAGGAAAGATTCCACAAAATCTTGGCATCAGCACCACAGTGTATTATTTTTTTATCAGAATTTTTGTTCCAAGCTTTCACCAAAAATCTTAATAACCATATTGATGTGTCCATAATCTCGACTCCAGATACACCAATTTGAATAAAAATTTATAAGATATCGGCAACATAACTGCGAAAGACTTTGAAACAAAAATTTTGATAAAAAAAATTGAAATAGCCCTCGTCCACAATTCGACAGGTATGCCCTAATTTGTCAAGAATTTTTTGAATATTTGTAACATCAACAACACAGCTTTAACTCCCAAAGGTACTTTGCGTATCTTTTATTGATGGACGGAACCTTTTTACGAGTTTTACATATGCGTGATCCATGTTTCCTTATTTTAATCTATGAAAACAATGTTTATCAGTTTTGAATTATCAATCTTAAAACCTTAAAGAAAAAACAAATGTCTACAAATTTGCAAAGACGTTTTCAACTTTTCGATGCCAAATTGGGGACGACGACTGTACTCGTCTGTTGATCTTTTTTTAATTAACTTAACTCGCAGGCGGAAGTGTGTGCATATATGCACACGACTTGATTTTTTTGTCTATTTGAGGCATAACGAGACACCGTAGGGCAGAATTAGTATAATACTAATTTGCTGACCACCCTGCAATTTGCTGACCACCCTCAATTTTTTGAGAAAATTCCATTGATGGTATTTTTTGCGTAGGTTGGAGATTTCAAACAGCTATCTACGGGGCCCTGGTCGCTCAAATCAATTTCTGAATAGTCAGATCGACGTAGTGTGACGAGCTCTACAACTCGGCTTTACCAGTTTTCCTAAATTATTGCGAATTATTGTGAATTTTCTAAGTATCTGCACACAATTTCCCCCTAATGGTTATCAAAAAGTCCTTCTCCCTGAGAGTTAAAAGTGATATGTTTTCATGATTTTGGGGAAAGGGTGTTTTTAAAATGTTTACTACGTCATATCGAGTACATAATGTTCTACTAGAGTAATAGCCAACAATTTCTATGTGCACCGGTACGTTTCGAACATTTAGAACGCGTCTGACGGTTATTTGACACAGGAGTATGTCCGACCAAAGCGATGCTCTAATTGTGACCTTCAGACAAAACAATTGGGTGTAAAAATAAGTAGACAATAATGTATTCTTTTTTTGACAATCTGACTATGTCGATAAATCATGATTCGAAAATTTTATTTGTTCGACAGCTACGAAAGTTTCGAGAGTTCTTCCAATGACCGGGGCCGAAAAAAACCACAGAGGTGTAATTAAATTGCCCCGCCGTGACTCAAAATGGAATTTATTACTTTCTTGTATTCGATCTTAGAACTCGAGAATATTGTTCTATGAGCTTCATTTTAATTCAAATTTCAGAACAAATTTAAGCCAAACCTGAAAAGTCCATAAGTTATGGATAACACAATAAATTACCGTATTTTGAACATAAATTTGTACAGAGGGTGCTGAGTAAACGCCTGCTATATTCTTATTTTAGTTGTTTATTATAAATAACGAGGAGTAGTCCTAAATAAGGGTCTATGTAACATAGACTATGTTTGGATAAAAATATTATTTCTTCAAATAAGGGCTGCTGGTTTTTAACATAACCCTTGTCAAGGATGAAAATTTGGATGAATTTGGTCGCGCAAGATTTAAAACTAATGTCGATGATTATATTTGCCAATTTGTGACGTCATAAAGAAACTGAGGGGAAATACTCTCAGACAGTTGAATCTTTCCTTTTTTGATTTAACATTAATAAATGGCGAGGGGCGAAATTTGACGTCACAAATTGGCCAATATAATAATCGACATTAGTTTTAAATATTGCGCGACCAAATTCATCCAAATTTTCATCCTGGACAAGGGTTATTTTGTTAAAATCAGCAAGTTGCACATGGGAAGCAATTTCTTTCACTTTTTAATCCTTTTTCCTGACATAAAAATATAATATGAATTTGAACTCAAATTTAATTCATAAAATCAAAATTACAAGAAACTAATCCAGTGTGCCTTAACCATGGTTCATGTGCTTTATAGGGGTGGTTTTTCACAAATCGTTAACTGACCCATAGCCACCCCCTTAACCCTAAAATGCAAGTACGCTATTTACGTCGAATGTGTTATTTCTATACGTTCATCCTAAATATTGATAATCAATATTCAGGAAGAGGATTCAAATTATTAGAAAAAATGTCGCAAAAGTGTTTACTCTGGCTAATCGGATTTAACATAATTCAATAATAGTGGACGAATATGCACCATTTACATATTATAGTTTAGAAAGCAGTATATATTGTTTTATTATCATTAGTAGCATATGTTTCACAGAAATACAATATATTTTTTTTAATTATAGAGTCATTAATCGAGTACACCGGGTGCGTCGTTATGCTTCACTTTTTCGCGACCGTGCTAAAAAATGGCGATTCTGAACAAAAAAGTCTTATAAAGAAATCTGAGAGGTATTATTTTCGTAAGGTTTGAAAGATCTACTAAATTGTTACGTTAGTCTTGTTGTAGTGAAATATGTTGGTAGAAATTTTACAGTAAGAAAACTAATTAAAAATTAACACTAGAGTCATGGTTGATTGAAATTACAGCAGTTGAAAGACATGCAATATTTCTTCCTGGTGGTTAAACCGCGGTGTAACGTGTTTTACAGGTACTCCTTTAAGTGCTTCTTTATCGCAAAATCAAATAATGCGAAACCGCCATTTTGCCCCGCAGAATTGGACTTTACTCATTTGATCTGTTCGATTGGAACGTTGCAAGTTGGTAACGTAATTCGAAAAACTGGAGGTAATCAACATTTTTCAAAAGTCACCGGAATCTTATGTGTAACTAACAAAGTCAATTTTGTCAAAAGTTGTTTTCGGCAAGAACTTCTCACAAGTAACGTGTGATTTGAAGAACAAAGCGACTTCATTTACAGTTGATGTGCACATAACGCGACACTACCACTTCTCAAAAACCGTCGCGTTGTGTGCGCATCGTCGCGTTGTGTGCACACCTACTGTATATATGTATATATGTATATACTGCAGCGGCCACTTCCAAAAAACCGTCGGTTTGTGTGTACATCTACTGTATGATATCGGAATGCTCCTAATTGTAATAAAATTGTTATAAAATAAGCAGATGGATATAGTTTTTAATGTGTATGTATATTTTAATTTCTGTTCGCACATTGTCAAAATAAATTTTCCTTTTAAAAAAACATTCAGGAAAAAGTTAACCAGTGCAGTGACTTTTTCGAAATGAGCGAAATTTGAGGATATTTGACAATAAAAATAAATTGAAAAAAGGTGAATCCGTCAACAAAGTGTCGGCCTTTTTCCATGAAACAAAAGATCGCCATTAAGAGGGTGCCATATTTACATAATGGAACTCATCAGTATTTTAAATTGTTTTTTATAAGCGATGATGATAATTGGTAATTTTTCATATTTTTCCGCTATGGCCACCAATTTGTACTGAATAAGTCTCTGACGACCCTCCCAGGCTTGTTTACATAATAAATGTTTGTCGTCACCGGAAGTGTATAAAAATGGAACCGGGGTACTCGGGCGGACAAAGGATATATATTTTTACGTACAAAACGGAAGTAAACCTATTTTTCCTGCTGGCTGTCCCACTTGGTCATTCACTCGAAGTGAATCTATTTATGTAAGTGAAGTATAAATATATTTTCGTTATTTATTGGTAGATTGCAAAAAATACTAACAGTACCGCTCCTAAAAAATTCCGATAGGGAGTAACGCGTAAATACAGTAAAGTAGTCTTAATTCCTAGGGGTCCCGGTGGATTCTATGAGACCCGTCTATCAGCGATTTTTGATACGGACCAGTCATCTTATAACGAGTCATCTGGTAAATTTCACAAATCGGTGAGCAGACATTATTTATCAATAGTTACAGAAATTATGCACTGTTTTATAAGATTTGAAAAAAAATAACTTTTTTGAAACGAAAAATGCAATTGATGACGTGACGAAACTAACAGCGTCGATGGCGGTAGTGTTTGTGAAAACATCGTCCTCGATGAGTGCCCGATTGTGCCGGTTCTGACATAACCAACACATTCTGATACTGCTGTGTTTTAACTTGCCAAATGATTTGCTTAACTATCGAACTTCGATTACTCTTTGTATTTCTATGGTTCACTCTGCGCAAGGATCGGTACCGTACGTGCGCACTAACATTGTTTCCAGCCCGATTATAGCCAATCAGGTCGCCATGAATGTAAAACACTAGCGAAATGATAACACAAATTCGAATAAACATTTGTTTTCTAGATATTTATAAACGCCTGTTGAATTCCGTGTCCTGTCGTAGGATAAATAATTTTGTTGTGTAAAGTGAAAAACAACTGTATAATATTCAATTATACTTTATTTCGTATCGTGTTTAAGTCGTTCCAAATCCCAATGATCTGCTCAATCTGTAACGTTTTGTTTATCTATGAAACGTTACGCAGGTATTCCATAATATTGTCGTCAATCCAATAAATTATTGGCAATAATTAAGTTTACTTTTAGGTGTAATAGGGGAATAATTAATGAATGGAAAATCCGCGGTCTTATACGATGCATGCAAAGCAATAAATGAGGGGTAGGGGTATTCATAACGTCTGACGCTCACCCACCTGGTATTTTCACGAGGTCATAAGGACATAATCGTTTCTAGAATGCTCTTTAATCGATGTTACACATTTTTTATCATTCGTTTTCCATCACGTGTTTTCATACTCCTATACTCCATCTCAAGTCGTTTTCTGCCGTTTATTAACTCTCAGGGGGGAGGAGTTTTTAGGAACCCGTAGGGGGAAAATGTGTGTATATAAACACTTACTTAAAAAATTCACAATAATTCAAAAAAAAACTGGTAAAGTCAAGTTATAGAGCTCGTCAAACTACGTCGATCTGACTCTTCAGAAATTGATTTGGGCCACCAGGGCCCCCTAGACAGCTGTTTGAAATCTCCAACCTACGCAAAAAAAAATATCGTGTAATGTTATTTTTTCGAAATGTTGAGGGGGTCACCCGTTTTGCCCTCCAAATACGGGGCCTCCATAATAAATCGACGAAAAAAACAAGTTGTGTGTCTATATACACGTATTTTCCCCTGTTGTTAAAACTAATTTCTTGATGCGTCATTCAGCTTTTTCGTTTTTATGAAAAGCTTCATCCGCCTTTCTCAATATGCCACTATATAACCAATAAAAATCAGTCAACATTAATATTGTATTGGATTAACAAATTGTTAATTATTATACATTAAAAACACCTACGCTGGTATCTCGCGAACAAAAATTTGCATGATAACGGAGCGAATGGGAAAACCTGCAAGAGAACGGCGCAGTGCGAAGGAGTCTGCACGATAAGGAAAGACAAAATTATAAAACAAAAGTTTTCGTAACGGGAAAAATAATCTTAGGTCTTGATTATGGCTCTATCGTGAAATGTTGATAAGAATGGCGCGCGCAAAGTCTCGCTCGATCTCTCTCTTTTAGAGCGAGCGCGAAAAACCCGGTCGAATCGAGGTAGACTCGGAAAATCGGCCGAAAAAAAATCTACAAAATAACAGAGGCAACGGGAAAATCTGCAAGATAACGGGTGATAAGATAACAGCGCAGGGGTGTAATTTACTTCGTAGTGATAGTTTGACTGCACATATTTGATGAAATAATTCTTGACTCATAAATTTTAGCTTTAGACTTCACTTCCTACTACTATCTTGGATTCACCAATTTATGGTTGTTTACCAACAGATATTTATGCAAACTTAACATTCAATGAGCCATTTTCCGACTCCGTAACATAATATAATGTTTGCAATTTGCAAAGTGGTACAAAACAGAACTTTCAGAAACTTTTGTTATACAAAAATGTTTGTTGTTACATTGACCAAATCCAATATTCAGTTATTAACTCTCAGGGGGAAGGAGTTTTTGGGAACTTGTAGGGGGAAAATGTGTATATACCGGAAAATGTGGGTACATAAGCACACTCAAAAAATTGACAATAATTTGCAATTATAAAAAAACTGGTAAAGCCAAGTTGTAGAGCTCGTCAAACTACGTCGATCTGACTATTCAAATTGATTCGGACCACCAGGGCCCCCTAGAGAGCTATTTTAAATCTCCAACCTACCAAAAATACCGTCAATGTGTTTTTTCGAAAAGTTGATGGGGTCAGCAATACTCGTTTTGCCCTACAGGGCCTCCATATGCCTTAAATCGACGAAAAAACAAGTCATATGTATATACATACACTTCCCCCTGGGAGTTTAGTTAATTCCAATTTTGGCAGTTTCACTTGGGAACAAAGTATTTATTTATTCTTTAAAGCCTTTAAATTAAAGGTACAACGTGTAAATAGGATAACGTGGAAAAGGTATCAAGTTTTAATACATTTATGCCAATTACACTACCAACCAAAAATACGGTATCATTTCTAAACTTTATTCATTTTACACACTATCGAAATGTTTGTAAACGAAATAAAACAAAATTTAAAATGAATACGTTAGGATCCGCGAATAATCCTTAATTGATGAAAATGTCCGCAAATTGCGGCAATCTTATTGGTTCGAACAAATGAGGTGACCATGAGGATTGTTTTCAGCCCATCTAGTTGTTTAAATCACCAAAAATAGGCGCTCGTGCCTATAAAGCTTTATTTACCCTGAGAGTTAAATCAAACCTTAAAGAAGGCCTTAAACAGGGTCAATACGGTAATAAGATTTAACTACGGTTTATTTATGGTATAATTGTTCTGAGCATAAATCACCACTCATCAAAAATCAGCATAAAGTGCTCAGCATGTTCTTAGTGGGGTCTTAGTTTGTACATTATTTTGGCCCAAGTCCAAGTTCCATATGAATCATTAGCACGCAAAGCTTAACACGGGCTCATACTAAGTTCATGGTAATAAAAACCTACCCCGAATAGTTCTAAAAAAAATCCATTTTGATTTTATTTTTGATTTTACTTTTTTATAAAGAGAACACATCATGCGCTTCATACTGGCTTTGACAACGTGGCTCGTTGCTGGACAAGAATTTAGTAAGTAGCCTAAATATAACATTTTTTCCATGGGATTCCATCATGGTATGGAGGTTTTTCTAAAGTTTCGATTTATTAATTATATACTGTTGTATCACTCATATTGAGATCGCAATATCATTGCCTGTAAGTCAAAGGCCCTAAAATATGAGATTTTTGTCAAGATATGGGAGCACCGACTATTCTACCAGCCCTGTGAATAATCAAAAAAAGTTTAAGGATTATTTCTCGTATTTAAAGTCATGATTCATGACATTTAAATGTTGTTTAATGTTGAAAAAAAAATTAAATATTAATTTTGACTTCTAAAATAAATTTTTGTAATAACTTGTTTTCACAAAAACGAAAAAAATACATATGGATGTTTACAAAATTGTCAAGATATGAACAAACCAACCATATGCGTCATAGGGCCTAAAATCTGTCAAGATTTGAGCGATACAACTGTATAACGCTTTTGGTTCAATAGTCTTTGCGGATTGGAGAACGGTAGGGTTCCCCGGCTTTTGACTCGCCTTTACGGGGGCCCATGGGTCTGACCCAGCGTTTGACCCGGCCTGTTTTTTATACTTGGGTCAGACCCAGTATTTGACCCTTGTTGATCCGCAAAAAAGGAAGGGTAGGGTAAGAAAAAAAAACCAATGGACCGATCTCTAGACTGTACTACATAAACAATTTTAATCGCATGGTCTACTCTCTAATTTTCACTTTTTGTTGTCGTGGTCCGAAATATAGTCTACGATCGGTTATACAAAAAGCCACATCTACTTTGATTCGTATTCCTATTTAATCATTTGCATCAAATTCGGGAAAATTTTGTTACGAAAGAAAGTGTCTTTATGTTTATGTATGATTGGATGAAAATCACTTGTATTCCAAACCAAAAAACAGCTTTTTATTCATAAATATATTGGTAACAGATGCGATTCCCCATTGTACATAAATATTATTTGGAATATATGGTAGCTCAGTTTAGTATTTTTAGACTTCGTAATAAAATCAATTAGGATTGTCACATCTGTTAATAACGCTGTCAAATCGATTACAGTGCTTGCAAGCATTCTGGGACGTTTTTTCACTATACAAAAAGTTAGCTTTCCGTGATGGCAATATACATGTACAGTACTCTAAGCTACAGTACTCTAAAAAGTACTCTAAAAAGTATTTTTTATTAATTTGTCATTCTTCGCAAAATATATGCGAATTTCATTGGGTTTGAAGTTTCTATGGAAAGTTTAATATTAAAGATAGTTTATCTTTTTTATGATTAAAATACGCAGTATTTTTTAACCAAGTATGTTAGAATATCTCATTGGCTGTAATTGCCAGATCTACCTCTATCAAGCTATCTAACACGATCGTGCACGATTTGTGTATTTTTTTTTTGCCATCAGTTACCACTCGTAATATTGATTTTGCGGCTTCTCCTGGTTAATACATATCATTTTGTCATTGCGTTGATAAACTATTATTATTGTACGTTTTTCGTCTTCATCATGAATATACATGAATCTAAATAACCGTCACAAACATTTGTTGTTTTTAATAAGTATAACAAAGGCATAGGATTTTTTTAATAAAAGACTAACTCCCAGGGGTCACTTAGTCCAAATTTGAACTAAACGCCCTAAATGGATCGAAAATGATCATAAATCGGGCTTGATCGAAGATCGCTGAAACACGGGTCTTCTTAAATTTTATGAAAAAAAATATAAAACATAAAACAAAAATGAAATTTTTTAAAGCTTAACATGGTAACAAGGACGTTTTGTTCAAATTTGGACTGAGTGACCCCCTACGGATTATATGCCACTTGTGACCCTTGGGAGTTAACTTTTAAACACATAAAAAACGAGCTGTTATGGTGTTTTTATTACTAATAAAAACACCATATTAGCTCGTTTTTTCTAAGATCTTACGGTAGTAAAAACGATAAATTTTCATAAACTTACCTTTTGTTTCCGAAAACACAATTTTTAGGATCATTGTTAAGTGACTTTTTTTTTGATTGATTGAACCGACTTTTTATCGATAATCATCGGTTTTTAGACACGTTTAGTTTTCAATTACCTATTCTTTAAAGTGTTTTGTTCGACATGTTATTGGTCATTTCTATTACAGTCATCGGCCCCAATTGGGAAATCCTCAATTCGGCAAATATGCCCCAAATTGGCAAGGATATTTTCACATTTTTAATGATCCCAATTTGGCAAGTCCTCAGTTCGGCAAGGATTTGCAGAGTTCAACATAAACAGCAAAGATTCAACTCCAAGAAGATTTACGTTTATATATGCACAGAAGCCCTATTTGTCGATAAAAAGTAGAAATTTGAATGTGATCGATGATCATTGTGTTGCTCATTTAAACACATTATCGCAAATGTACATGGCATTCAAACCTCAAAGGCTTTGAGTTAAAGCCCTAAGAATACCAAATGTCCCCAGTTAGGTAGGTAAATTCGGCAAGGAGTTTTTTGAACTTTTGGTTGCCGAATTCGGGACGAGGACTGTTGTTTCATATTCGATAACACATATCTTACAAAGTGAGCAACAAATAATTTTCGAAAAGTGAAGAAATATGTGAATTCAATAACTGAACGGTTATTTTTTTGATTTTAGAGCTCGAAAATCCAGGCGAAGTCAGCTCATAATTAATACACCGCTATAGGCTACAGGGGGAGCGCCAAGTAGGGGTACCCCAAGTAAGGGTAGGAACACCAAGTAAGGGTACGTGGGCACCAAGTAAGGGTAGGTTTCATTACGCGAAAGAATTTCGCCGTCATGTCAAAGTACGCCAATAACGCAGATAAGGGTCTCCAATTCAAACTTTTTTTGTTCTTTATGATTATTTGCGAAATTCAATTATATTTTTAATAAAATTATAGAATTAACCTGTCAGCCTTATACCAACATGAGACACAATTTGTAAAAGTGACACCGCCAAGTAAAGGTAGGGGCGCCAAGTAAGGGTAGTCTTCGTGTTTTTCGAAAGCTACCCTTACTTGGCGCTCCCCCTGTATAGTGTTTAAAGTACTTTGAATCTCGAAAGTGAAAAGGTATATCATCCTGACCTTTTTTGTAATTGTTAAAAAAAAATAATATATGGTAACTTTCCGACACGTTTTTGACCACAAATCTTAATTTTTAATCTGGTCCCCACCAAGCCGCTTTTCGTCAAACTGAGAGTACCGAAATCAGCTCATTGTTTTCCAGATTAAAAAAACGTGGATAATCCCTAATTTATTGGTTACCGTCGGATATAAAGAAATGATAAATTTTAAAAGTTACCAGTTTGACGGAAGAGCGACAGAGTTGTATCGTGCGGTTTAGAGTTAAATGATTAACGTCTAAAAGCGTCCATTGGTTAAACTGGGTTTTAAAAAATACGGATTTCCACCAAAGCCAGTGGCGAGTTCGGTTGAACAAAGTCTTAAAGATACCAACGGAATGTGTCTTGGACTGTAATTTTCATTTGATAATCCACATTCGACTACATAGAATCATCTTTTCGCCATTCAAAACTTGAAAATTATAAAACACAGAAACATAGCGTTCTTTTGTGGTTTTGAGTTTTATATCATGCAATAGTCGGAGTATTAATACTTATCCAAACATGACTCGAGGTCGATTGGAAATGAAGTGGCGAAAAGTACACTTGTTATAAAATTAATAGGCTCATAAATGTATACTCTAGGCTAAAAAGTCAATTTACCGGAAAATTTCGCGGTTAATATCAGGTAAATACGATAAAAAACGTCGATTTTTTTTTATTTGTAGTTGTGTACCTCAAAGAAAAGGAACGATTATAATTTATAGCATTACTATTAGATTCATGGAAACATCAGCAAAAAATTGTAAAATCGAAAACCGGTTAATTTGAACCAGTTAGCTCCGATGGGTCTGCAATTTTTCTGCACAAATATTACCGGGTACACACTCCCTGAGGGTTTATGTGACCGGGGTTTATGTGACCAAAAAGCCCCGATGGATGGCTTATGTGACCAGTTTCTGAAGAAAAGTTTTCCACCAAAACCCGGCCACGCATGTGACCACTGAGTCATTAAAAGACAGAACCCAGCTTAACTCTCAGGGGAAGGAGTTTTTGGGAACCCGTAGGGGGAAAATCCGTGTAAATAAACACGCACTTAAAAATTCACAATAATTCGCAAAAATTAAAAAAAAACTGGTAAAGCCAAGTTGTAGAGCTCGTCAAACTACGTCGATTTGACTGTTCAGAAATTGATTTGAGCCACCAAGGCCCACTAGTATAATTTCAAAAAAAAAATTTTTATCAACCGACAAGTGATAAAGTTTTTCTTTATTTTAACATTTTGAATTAATTTTACTTTGAACAAGAACAAGATATTCAGTTTATGCACCAAAATTTGATATAAGTCTAGAACGAGCCCGACCGTCGGTTTATGTGACCACAAAAAAATTCAGCAAATTTTTCCGCCCACGTTTGCGGGTTTATCTGACCAATTTCCGTTTCTGTGACCACTTTTCAGGTGGCAAAATGGTCACATATACCATAAATTATAGCCTATAATGTTAGTGATAGTAATTTGCCAAGTGGAAAAATTATTATAAAAAAACCTTGTTAAATATGCTGATTTTCTGGTAAAAGACACATTTTAACGAATTTTTTTACGAATTACAGATTCTGCCAATTTAGCTACAATTTAGCTATAAATATGTTCTATTTTAGACCCACAGAATTGTTTCAAGGATGAGGCGAGTTTCGAAAAATGGAACAAACATTGTGTAGAAGATACGATTCAAATTTTTTCGAAAGTTTACGAAAATAAAGGGTAAGAATTTAAGATTATGAAAACAGGTTTTTTTCAAAAATATTTGTCAATTTAACCCCGAAGGGACACCGATGGGCACGGATAGGGATGCCAAATCTCGAAAATTATGGCCTTTTATAATCGTCGGAAGTAATATCTGAGGGGGTATTCGAGCATAAGGAATCAAGTGATGATCATTAGAAATATCAATAAAGCTACAAGAAGAAGCTGTATTTTAGTAACGTCCCTGTGGGAAGATCACTTTTTCAAGCTTAATTTTAGGACAAAACACGATGTAATTCACGAAAACTCAGAAACACGTGTCGACTAATTTTTCGAAAACGTTTTTTTTGGGGGGGCTAGTTTTAGGATTTAACATAATGGGGATACGATATCCCGGATACCCAATGCAGCCTATACACCACCTGAGGGGTTATATTACCTTTATAAACGGTAAGATAACCAAACTTTGGAAAGATAATCCCTTAGAGCGTAGACGGAAACACTTAAAAACTTTTATTTTATGATAAGATAACCAAATTTAGGGTTTTTTTGTAAGACAATCCAATTTTCCGTTTCTGTTTGTACACAACTCCTATGTTACAGTACTCCTATGTAAAGTCCATAAAAATCAATAAAAAGTCTTCATTTTTAAATTCAAACTACGCTCAATAATCTCATGGATATTTTTATTTGTCAACATTCAGAAATTATATGTCCGCAATGGGAATAACGAAGGGCCTTCAAGAGCAATTTGTCGCTACCGGCGTAGTTTCATGGAACTTTCAGTGTGCTGTTTTTGACCATCCCGAAGAATTTTCACTAATTGGGAGCGGTTGGGTCGTGCCCATTTCCGACCCAAACGAGGGCAACGTGCGATCCGCCGTTTGTGTTCGGACAAAGAAGAATGCTGGCAAACGTTTATGGCGAAATACCAGATGGACCTTGGAACCAGCCGCAGACCTGTGTCAATTTCGTCAAGATGGTTTGCGCTTTATGTTTTATTTTAAATGGCGATTCTCAGACTTCTAACGATTTATACCGTATGGTCCATACGGTATGGAGTATATAGACTGCAACGGTGACGCCAGAATAGCGTTAAAATCATAAAAAAATTGCTGAAAGCCCCGCAATCTGAGTTTCCCAATACGGTTAATCCCATTTTTATACAAAAACTGACAAACGAAATGGTGAAATAATGTGATCAGTAAATAGTCAAAAAACTATTTACAGTAATAAGTGTAATTGGTAAAATTAGAAATTACATTATTAGTTTTGTTTCGAATAGTTTTGAGAAACCCCAATTATACCCTATTGGCTCCATAAGATTCTAACGGCATATAATCCATTGGGGTCCATTAGGCCTAATTTTGAATAACGCCCCTGTGGCCATACTTTAAGTAAATTTTTCGAAAAAAATACATTCGTTTTATGTTTGATATTTTTTCTCATAAACTTAAATTGACCCATATGTCAGCAATTTTCAACTATGCCCCGTTTACATTCCTGTTTGGTCCATTTAGGGCGTTTAGTCTAAACTTTAGTCCACAAAAATCAAAAGACTCACTTACACATTCAAATTTAATGTACTGTTAGCTTTTAAATCATCATAATAGTGAAAAAAATCACGCATATAAATCTTAAAAAAACTTGTCTAGCGTCAGTCTGCGGGAAGTTACTTGAAACAGCAATGGGGCGATCATGCCGCTGTGGGACTGCTGTCGCAATGGTCGCCAAACGCGGTGCCGGAATTTATGCCAGAAACTATTCCAAACAATTTCGCGGACGTCAATGGGACATAGCTGCTTTCTGTACCGGATTCGAATGTTAAAGTATAGGTCAGAAATCAATAAAATGTCCATCAATTTTGGACTGTTCAAAGTGTGTTTTTGTTGTTTCTCTGTTCAAAGGGTCTAAAACAATTGTGAAATTTACCACACAACGAGTAACTTAAAACCATATTTTAAGGTTATACACCACCTAACCATTTAACCATTTGTAAGTACCACCATTTGAGGTAAAATTTTTCATTCGAAATAACACTTTTATGGGCGAATTTTTTCCAGCGTTTACGCCTTCGAATTACCCATTTGAAATATCAGTTTGCATTTAAAATTACAATTTTTATTTCAAATAACACTTTCTGAAATTTTTTTCTATAATTTTTGGCTAATTCCAGGAACTGTAGAATAAATCTCAAGAAATTCCAGAAAATTAGTAAAATCTTCCATGAAAATTAAATTTTAAATAGATCTAGTTAGATTTCACACCTTCGTAATCTCTGTTCAATCTATAAACATGGTTAGGTGGTGTATTTCATACCGTTTGAGTGTGCTGATGACACGACGATAACAACACAGTGTTGAAAGCCCGTCAGTGTCAGCATCGACACATTCAAGGTTCAATATTTTCATTTTTAAACTTGCAAAATAATGTGGTATTTACGTAGCTTATCTGTTTTGTGAGCTCTTTATTTGACAATCGTTAAATTCAATGCAATAGACAAACGTTATCATTAGAAAGTCAAAAAGTCTTTAGATTCCATAAAACATTGTGAACAATTAGCACACATTATTGATTAATTTGTGACTCCCATGTTTTTCAAAAAATATAAGTTAGAAAAAAAAAATTGTTATATAAAATACGGCCAACTTTACCTCGCCTAAAAATATCACTTCTTTTCGATGTTGTCACTGTCTTCTTATTATAGTTTACTTCAAAAATTGAAAAGAAAATACAATTTTACAAAGTGTCTTGAATAATTTTAACATGGTCGCGCGTCAGTTAAATAAGTGGCACAATCACAAACGCCCAAAAATTTTAACTATTTTTTTTTAGTTTCTATAATTTTGAGTGACTATATAAGCAGGTGGAGCCAACATGTGTGCATCTGTTTTAAAAGTAGTAAGCTGCATTTCAACAAGTGCATTTTTGTTCTCTTTGACGTAATTTTCTTACTAAAAAAATTTCATTTTCTTTAAGAACGAAAAAGTAACATACTGAATAAGCCATTCTATGACAAAAATGTCCGAAATTCATCCCAATACGGACGCTATTTTCGAGAATCAAAAACGCCTGTATTGGGAGTAGGGACTCTATAATATTAGTAGACAATGCAGAGATCGGCATACCCTAGCTAGCCACATGAAAATTCAGTTTGCACAGCTTTGTCACTAGGCTTTAGTGGCGCAGTAATACAGTGAGAAGAAAGTTTGAACCTCAATTTAAACATACGGCAAATAGGACCGGCAAATTAACACCGATGTGCCGCCAACATGCTAGTGTTATTTCGCCGGTGAAACACACTCTGCGTAGCAGCGCCGGTGAAACACACTCTGCGTAGCAGCGCCGG
>SCLG01000070.1:146494-179020 GCA_004367875.1 Oikopleura albicans
CGCCGGTGAAACACACTCTGCGTAGCAGCGCCGGCTCGGGCTGTCATTTCTGACTAACTCATCGTATAATAAATACAAAGGCAGTTCTGTAATGCCGACGGCTAATATTTTAAGAATATTCAATAATATTTTTAAAAACTTTCCAAATTTACGGTTTGTGAGTAAATATGACCGAAAATCGACGAAAAAGTTTTCATCCTGGTCGATGTGTTGAGAATTTTAGTAAATATAGGAAGGACCAAAAATTTGTACATTTGTTATTGACCATTTCCGGATAAATTGCATAAAAATTTAAGAAGTTATTGCGAAAAGAAACAAATCCGTCCGAAATGAAAAATGTGATTTTCGTTTATGTTCACTTGTGTTGATGTAGATTGAATATGCTTACGTTGGTGCATTTAGTACATATCCAGGTAACTGATATGATGATGATTGATCGTGATATTTTGGAAAACAAGGAAAATATGGTGAAAATTACTGATATATTCGATTACAAAAAAAAATAAGCAAACTTAAAACTGACCAAAGATTTTAATGGAAATTTATGGTATTGAGGGTACTGAGGGTGCTGTAAGTAATGAAGGTACTGAAGGTACTGTAAATGATAAAAATGATCATTTATGGGCTTAATTTTAGTTATATTTTTAATAGAAAAAAAACAAAATTTCGTATATACAAGTATGTATTTTAAAAAATCAACTTCAAGCGAGTCCGCTGTTTTTTGTCTGAAATACTTTAATATGAATCAAAAAAACTTTGCAAACCCATCAAGTTGGAGGAATTGAGTGTGGCAATTTTTGTCTTTCCTACCGGTATGTTCTCACAATTTTTGGGATTTTATCCGAAAAAAAGATGACATCCACTTTGAACGAGTCTTCTGTTTTTGCCCATAAATCCTTACATTTTAATCTAAAAAGCTTACCAAACCCAACAGGCTAAAATTATTGAATGTAGCCATTTTTGGTCTTTCCTATGTTTCCAGATATCACGCCCTACTAAGCCGGTATGAGGCGTTTTAAAAAAAATGTGTGTTTTTTCGAAAAAAGTGGGGGTAGAGGTGTTCTTGCGAGCTCAATTCAGAAAGTTCGACTTCCCCAAAATTCATTTATGGTTGCTTTCTTGATCGTAATTAACCTCTTACTTTACCTGGTCAAAACGAACTGAAGTTTTTCGAACTCGGCGCATCGGGGTCAAACGACACAGCAAACTTTAGCGCATGCCCGTATAGTGGTCCATTTGGATCTTTTTTGCTTTTTCCAACTTTATAAAAGTACAGTGTGACAATTAATAAAGTTGTAATATTAACCCATAAAATCATAGGATGCTGCTAGAGTAAGCTGTCCACGGTCGACCATGAGATATTGAGCCTAGACCCTTAACAGCTTATGATATGACTTCATATTTTGGTTTGGAATATTAGTACTCCATTTTCCCTTTATTTTCCAATACATCATTATTAAACTGCCAATCTTAAAAATCTGTCTTCTAAAATCCGGGTGCCTGGCAAAACGCCGTGCATTTTATTTTACTACTTCGAGACAGAAACAAATGGAACATGTAATTGCGCCGTCCGCCGAAGAAAAAGAAAGTTATCCCTTTCATTCAAATTCTCACAAAAATGCTTTCTGTGATTCTGCCGAAAACCCCTTTTCGGAAATTTCCGAACAAATTAACTCTATTGAAACTATGTTAAGGAGGTGAGTGACCCTCTGTGTACAAATATGTCATGACAAAAAAGTGATCGTAAAAGATGTTCTAGACTGTGAATGTCAATGAACTTTTTTAAAACATGCTAACGAAACTCCCGCGCATCAGCTAATTGGTTTTACCGAAGCAAAACTATCACCATAGGCCGCCCAAAAAGCGATGAACTTTGCTAAAAATCAAATCGGATATTGGATCTAGTTTTACAACTTTGATGCTATTGAGTTCTTTCTTGTTTGAAAAGATTCGTTTTAACAAGGAGCACACAAATGTTGTCTTCGATTTTTGAATCAATGTCTAATAAAAAAAAATAATCGCGAAAAACACTAAAAATTTTCAAATGCGCCAGATTCACGACCATGAATTTTAATGATAAAAAACAGATATCAACAATTGGCGTCAAACTTTTCAGCGCCTCACTTTAGAGCAATTATTACAAACAAAATTAAATTAATACCACCAAAACTACTCAAAAAATAAAAATAAGGTCCGTAGAAATCATCTCCAAAAGCGCACATTTTTGTGTAATAAGTGTCTCCTATAATAGGAGTTGGCAACAATTTTCTGATCGAAGATGTTTTCTAATTTAACTAGACATTAGAGAATACCATGCCATCAAAATAATACCAAAAAAAGTTGTTTCAGAACATGTTAAGTCCCAAATTTTTGAAATCTCAAAATTTTCTAGATTTACTATTTCAAATGAACTTGGAATGACTTTATTATACACCGCTTGAGGGTTTATCAGGCCCCCCTTTATCAGGCCACTTTGCCCGCTCGTGCGCTTATCAGGCCATTTTTTCCCAAAAATTTTTCGCCAATCCCGCCCACGCACTGATCGTTTATCAGGCCACCTGAGGGTACATCAGGCCACTTGTGATGTTAGTTTGTACCCGCGAATGGGTTTATCCGGCCATTTTCTCTTATTTCGCGAACCTGAAAATATCGGGCACTATGTGAAAAAGAGAAATAGTATACGGTCACTCGAAGATATGTGTTTAAGTTCATTATACACTCTGAAGGTTTCTCTTTTAACCCAAATTAATAATCATACGAAAAATTTTCATTTTTTTTCCGGGGTATGACCTAAAATCCTATTTAAAATGTAATATTATTTCAATTAACTTGGATTAATTAATGAGTAATATGATACGATCTAAAAATTTCCCGCTCGTGCGCTTATCAGGCCGGTCTCTCATTGGATAATAGCTAATTTGTATTGCGAAATTCCCCGCTCGTCCGCTTATCAGGCCACCTTGATTTCCACATTTTCCAGCTCTTCCGCCTACGCCCTTGGGGTTTATCAGGCCGCCTGAGGGTTTATNCTATTTAAAATGTAATATTATTTCAATTAACTTGGATTAATTAATGAGTAATATGATACGATCTAAAAATTTCCCGCTCGTGCGCTTATCAGGCCGGTCTCTCATTGGATAATAGCTAATTTGTATTGCGAAATTCCCCGCTCGTCCGCCTATCAGGCTACCTTGTTTTCCACATTTTCCAGCTCTTCCGCCTACGTCCTTGGGGTGAAAGTGGCCTGATAACCCCTCAAGCGGTGTATATGTATTTTTATATTTGTATATATTATACATACCATATATATGTATATATATATATGTATATATGTATATGTATGTATTCAGCAACCCTTAGTCAACTGATAAAACGACCAAAAATATTTCTAAGGGTCATTTTCATGATTTTCAGTTTTATTTGTAAACAAAAGGTCACTCACATCCTTGAATAATTCTCAACATCAAAACGTGCCCGTGAATCCCATTCCCAAATCCCGATTCGGAAATTTGAAATTGTAAGTTGAATATGATGAATCCAACGGAGTTCACCAATTGTTAAACGCCGTTGAACGTTTTTCTCGAGCAAATAATATAACTGACGATGGTGATAAGGTTATTATAGCCATAAATGGGTTATCAGAAACAGAACATTCTGAATCTGTAACCGAAACTTTTTCTGATCAGGAATTACAGTCCTGGCGCCTTTTTAAGGAAAAATTGGAAAAACTTCTTGGGAAATCACCTTCTTATTATAAAGGGAAGATCCGAAATTTCAAACGGCTCCCCTCAGAACAATTACGCTTAATGTTTAGTCGACTCACTTTTATTCACAAAAAGGCCTATAAAAAACTCACTTTTATTCACTTTTATTCACAAAAAGGCCTATAAAAAACAGAGTGAGAATCTTAATGAGACCGACAAAACACATGTTATGGTCCATAAGTTATGGTGGACTGCGGTTGAGAACAAAAGCGTCTGTGAAAACGATTGAGTCGAAAAATAGCCTTAATTGAACCTGAGGATTTCACCGTCGCATTTTGTTATTCAAACTCGTGTTCAGCTGCAAACTGGGATAACTGCATGTTGTAAGAATGTTTTATTATTTGCAACTCTTTGTTGATTTTAGATACCAAATTACTGATGAACTAAAAGTGGTACAGCCTGTACCTGATTATCGGGTATCTTGAAATCTTTTTTTTTATAACTCTTAGGAAAAGACGCTGTATTGAACTTATTCCGATGAAACTTAGTCTTAGCTACTAAGAGATGTTGATAAAGTTAAATGCCTTCATAATTAATGGTAAATTTAGAAAAATATGAGAGAAATGTCATACACACGCATAATTTGAGAAAGAAAAAAAATAATTATGAGAAAGAAAAGCGATGGAATTCTTCCATTTTCATTTCTAGAATAAAAATTGGGCAAATTTGGAGCTTTGACACACCATGCCGTATAACTTTGTACTAATTTAGCTTATACCGATGTCAGTTATTAATAATAACGTATTATACACCCCTTACCCAGTTATATTAACACCAGTTAACGCCCTACTCAATTGTCTCAACAAAATTTATTTATCTTAACAATTTTTTTTAGCAAAACAGTTGTTTAGATCAGAAGTCGGCAAGAATGGCTTGGCTTGCATGATTTTGCCGAGCCCTGGTTTAGATAACTGGTTAGGTGATGTACACTAGGAGCGCTGTTATCTTTCGAAAAAAAGTGAAAGATAATGGAAACTGGAAACCACACGGCGTAGGCTACCTCGCGTAGGCGCTTTGAAACATAACGAAATGATTCCGTCCGAATTAACGGAAAATAAGGGAATTTGTAGGAGTTTTCCACAAATTCGAATACTTTCATACATTCTTTCATCACATTGATTGACAAAACTATACTTTCAAAAACATACAATCGCTCCAAGTACGGGTCAGTGTAGGAAATATAAAATGTCTTATTATATGTAGAAGTTCTTTTTTTCGGAAAAAATACGGTGGCCTGGTTATGGCAGTCTCGTGAAAATAACTGTTCATTTCGTCATTTTTTTTTTGGTTCCGAATAATAAATGAATACGGTATGCCCTTAAGCTATGAGTTACAGCTCATTCATCTTAACCCGTGTGCTCCGCAGGGATACAAATTTGTATCCCTCGCCTTTTCACTCCTTTGCCGTTTCTAAATTACGCGGAAAAGTTTGTGTTTGTCTTGGCTGAGGAATTCTTACGGGCTTTAGGGGGTATAGGAATTTTAGTTTGACANACTAGGCTTTAGTGGCGCAGTAAATTACTATATTATATAGTGAGAAGAAAGTTTGAACCTCAATTTGACCATACGGAAAATTGGACCGGCAAATTAACATCGATGTGCCTCCAACATGCTAGTGTTATTTCGCCGGTCAAACACACTCTGCGTAGCAGCGCCGGCTCGGGCTGTCATTTCTGACTAAATCATCGTATAATGAATACAAAGGCAGTTCTGTAATGCCGACGGGTAATATTTTAAGAATATTCAATAATATTTAAAAAAAAACTTTCCAAATTTAACCCCGAGGAGACCATTTCTTCGCCAAATTTACGGTTTGTGAGGAAATATCACAGAAAATTGGCGGCTAAGTAGTAAGAAAACGGCGGCTAAGTAGAGTTAATAAAGGTGTATTATTAACCCATAAATATATTATGATAAAATCATAGGATGCTGCTAAAGTAAGCTGTCCACGGTCGACCATGAGATATTGAGTCTAGACCCTTAACAGCTCATGGTCCATAAGTTATGGTAGACTGCGATTGAGAACAAAAGCGTCTGTGAAAACAATTTAGTCGGAAAATAGCCTTAATGGACCCTTAATGGACCCTTAGGATTTTACCGTCGCATTTTGTTATTCAAACTCGTGTTTAGCTGCAAACTTGGAAAACTGCATGTTGTTATAATGTTTTATTATTTGCAACTCTTTGTTGATTTTAGGTACCAAATTACTGATGAACTAAAAGTGGTACAGCCCGTACCTAATTATCGGGTATCTTGAAATCTTTTATTTATAATTTTTAGGGAAAGAAACGCTGTATTGAACCCTTCTATTTCATTTATATGTTGACGCGGGGCCACACACCTGATGAAAGTTCGAAACTGTCTGATATATAATATAATTTATATATATAATATAACACTTTTTATAGCAAAACAGTTGTTTAGATAACTGATTAGGTGATGTACACTGGGAGCGCCGTTATCTTTCGAAAAAAAGCGAAAGATAATCGAAAATAGAAACAACACGCGTGTACACGGCGCTTTGAAACATAACGAAATAATTCCGTCTAAATTAACGGAAAATAAGGGAATTTGTAGGAGTTTTCCATAAATTCGAACTTTCATACATTCTTTCATCACATTGATTGACAAAGCTATACTTTCAAAAACATACAATCGCTCCAGATACGGGTCAGTGTAGGAAATATAAAATGTCTTTTTTTTCGGAAAAAATACGGTAACCTGGTTATGGCAGTCTCGTGAAAATAACTGTTCATTTGGTTAATTTTTTTGGTTCCAAATAAGAAATGAAGACGGTATGCCCTTGAGCTATGAGTTAGAGCTCATTCATCTTAACAAGGTCAATCAAAGAACTTGAACCAGATCTGAGCAAAAACATTTTAAGATATTTAACTCATCGGCGCTAAAAGTCATCGACGCTCAAAGTAGAGAATCACCTTAGTATATTAAATCACAATATACTTTTAAAAAGAGGATTTCCTCAATATTAGGGTTTTCATGACTAATTTCAACTTGGCATAGATTTTATAATATCGGAAGGTAACTTTTCGAAACAATCAGCATGGTGTTAGCAGTTTTTTTCAGATTTTTATGGCTCTTATTTTTCCTCCCCTTTCTTGCCTTTGTGCTAAAATCACGTGCTAATTTTCGAATGGTCGGACCAAGTTTTAGTCAAAATCACACATTTTTGGACCAACATTTTAATGGTCATGCCGGGTTCGAACCAAACGGTACCCATTTTGGCTTTCTTATAAACCATGAAATGTTCATTGAATTTTTGATTGCATTTTTGACACTCGGGGCATTTTTGAAATATTTAGATATTCAGCCGATGGGAGATAATACACATAGAGGTAAACAAACAGCGGTCATACGCGTGGGAGTTAAACAACGTCAAATAAATATTATGGAAGAATTTCGAATAGATATTGACGACGATGAAGAAATAGAAATTGCTCGGGGAAATTGCGCGGGGAAATTCCACCAGAAAAATCCTTTAATCCTGGAGGAATCTACCCTCCCAGAGGAATCGTCCCTCCCGGAGGAATCGTCCCTCCCGGAGGATGTACCCGAATTGGACATAAACGACCTTGAAGAGATATACGAAATAGTGGACACACTTTATCAATTAGTATCAGAACACTCGGGCGAGTCAGAGAGAATCAGAGAAGCGCTTCAGAATTATCAGGATCTATTTTTGTATCACGAAGACGCTCAAATTGTTAAAAAGTCGCGACAGATTTTTTATTTCGAAAATGAACAAAGTGAAATCGAACAAATAGCAGACTTCGAACAGTGGTTACTCGAAAAGTTCACTGGCCTGAATAAATCGGCAAAATTGAGTCGAATCGGCAACGTATTTCAAGAAATGTTTGTAATAGAGACAGAAATGTGTTTTCATTTTGGTGGATATTCAACACTTTATCTCAAGAAGGTGTGGGACGACAATAGTCAAATGAGCAAATGCAATCGGCCATTATTCGAAGAATTGGCAAAATTCGACCTCGAAAACTCAAACGTCGACCCTTCTCAATTACTTTGTTCCGTTTGTCGATATGGCGGCTTTGACCAAACTAAAGTAATAAAATGAATTGTTTTTAACTTTCAACCAAACTGTTTTTTTTCAGAGTCAACTTTGGCGAACAGAAAAAATCGAATTTGGATATATAGATCGCGAGGGAGTTTCAATGTTTGCTAGTTTATTTAATGAAGCAATTAAAAATGCTGAAAACAAAAATCACGAATGGCGGCAACATGTGACCAAAATTGAATCGTCATTTTATTATTTGGTCGAATTGGCTGAATGCAATCTTTCGAAAGAACAACTCGACCGGATTTTGGAGAAACCAGACAAGGGTGGTCAGACACTGTTCATTAATGCGAGTTATGTGTCTGAACGGATCACAAAAACGCTGCTCGACCGAAATATCGAAATTAATTTTATCGATTCGAAATTTTTGACGCCGCAATTCGATTTTGAAAGTTGTAGGGATGAAATGCTCCGGAAAGGGATCAATCCTTATATAACAGGTTATGATGAGATTACCGAATATGATAGAAATACCAACATGTTCGCGAACGTTGATGAATCCCTCCTGAGCCGTTACCGGATAGGAGATGAGCGGGAAACAGCCATTTATTTTTCCCTAAGCAATTTAAAATGCATCGATTTCAAATGCCAAGCGGAAAAGTGTAAAGACACAATGGTTGCGTTCAAATGTTACCTGGGTGTTAAAACCCCGATTGGAGAATCTGCCGGAACTGGCGGACAGGGGTTCGTTAGCGTCGGAAAATGGCACGGAAAAGACGCAGCATTCAAACATTTGAGACTGAAAATTCAAGGTGAGAAACACGTTGAGGAGGCCATTCAAAACTCCCAAAAAAGTATTGAAGAATTTTTAACCCATCAGAAATTTCAAGACAAAAATATCGTGGCCGTCTTCGGATCCTATCGGCAGCAAATGTGTGAATTTGGGGTCTCACTAACTTATTCCATTATCGTTATGGACCGGTGCGAGTGCAATTTAAACCAATTGCCAAAAGAAAATAAAACTCATTTTTTTGCTTTGATCCAGAATGTTCTCGATGGGTTAAAACGAATTGTTGCAGAAAGAGCAGTTCACGGAGACATAAAACCCGGAAATATCCTACTGAAAAACGAAAACGGAAAATGGCGGGCGCTGATTGGTGATTTTGGATTGACCAATCGGACTGGCGGAACGCCCATTTATGTTGCACCGGAAGGTATAACCCACAGAAAATTGGAAAAAACGGACATTTATTCACTCGGAATGACGATTCTGTTTTCGGTAGTTGAACCCATACTTGCTCTGAAGTTATTATATATGCCGATTCGGAAACAACTGCAAAAAGGTCGCGAAATGTTGGAAAAACATCAAATATTATCCCTAATTTCAAAAATGACTAAACCAAATCCAGCTGAACGACCTTCTATTGCTCAAGTTGAAAAAATGATTGAGCCAATCAGATTCGACGGAAACGAAATTTCAGAGGTACAATTGGAATTAGGAGGATCAGTGTTGTCTGATAATGAAAATGAAAATTCCATTTTATTTCCTTCGCTTTCCCAAAGATTGATATGCTTATTCCAGTAAGTTAAATGTTTTTAAATTTCAGTCACATAAAAATCGTAAATATATTATATTTAATCATATACGAAACAAATCATGTTCAGAAATGTAGGCGCGGCCGGTCTGTGACT
Source organism: Oikopleura albicans (assembly GCA_004367875.1). Classification (NCBI taxonomy): domain Eukaryota; kingdom Metazoa; phylum Chordata; class Appendicularia; order Copelata; family Oikopleuridae; genus Oikopleura; species Oikopleura albicans. The sequence goes on from SCLG01000070.1 coordinate 155,981, forward strand.
AAATTCCAAGCAACGCCTATTGGCTCATGATTTTTTATAGGCGCCTCCTATTAGCTAGCGTCCTTTAGCCACGCAAATGACTCACCGCGTGGCTTGGAATTAGCTTTACTGACCTCATACGTATAAATAGGGGGCGACAGTTCGCCGCGAACCATGAAAAATTAATGTCTGGTAAAATTTTAGATCTCTATCTGACGGACAATTACAAATTGCTCTCTAGCGCCCGTATCGCAAGTTTTTGATCGATAAAAAATCCCCCTCAAAATGCATTCTATTGTCTCGAAGATTATTATCGATAAATGTATTAAATTATTATTGTTAAGGTACAAATTCGACACAATTGTGGCAAGTAAAAACGGATCGAAATTGAGTTCAACAGAAGTCGGGTCAAAATTAATCACAAAAACAATTCATGATCAGCTAGAGACGGATTTCGCCTGTTGGGCATTTTCTTTGGCGACTATGCTCAAAAATTCGATCTATCTTCTCATCGAAAAAGCTTTTCGAGAAGCAAAAATTGACAAAGTTGTGAATGATGAATTGACCGAAATCCTTCAAAATCCGTCACTTCACCGGGAAATCCGTCATGAACTGCTCCTTGTTATCTTCCCTATTAATATGAAGACAGATTTTAATAATGAAGATGAAGTCTACACTGGCATCGTTATTGAAAGAGTGAGTTATTTTTATTCCATTAAAAAGTTGTTTTTAATCTAAAATAATAATTTAAGGGTGGTAGGGTCGATTTGTTTACAAATAAACATCATTTTTTCATTGTGCCGTATGGTGTACGTATAGTTAAGCCCAGGTTATCGTAAAAGGTATCATGCATCAATTCAAGTGCCAAAAATTCATTTCCGCCAAAAAAATCAAGAAATTTTAACCATTTCAAATTTTGACAATATTGAGTCAAATGCGAAATCGTTCACATTAGTGGTCCTTGCTAAAATTTGTTTGCGTACATCGTTTCTGATGATTATAAAATTCAAATGAAGTGGAATGTTATAATCATCAGAAGGCTTCAAAGTAACTACATAATTAATTTTGTGAAAAACANTAAAGTCGGGATAAAATAATCGTCCGTTTATTCGTATTCTCAAAATATAATAGTGATGAACGTGTATACGCTCTGCCTCAACTTTGTTGAGCGGGTCAATCATTAACCCGTTTGTTTATGCGTGTGTGTGCACAGAAAAAGTGCATTGCCCTTCGCCGGGGGCATCGACCGCTTATAATATGATAAAAAGACCAACGTGTTCGCGAACGTTGATGAGTCCCTCCTGAGCCGTTACCGGATAGGAGATGAACGGGAAACAGCCATCTATTTTTCCCTAAGCAATTTAAAATGCATGGATTTCAACTGCCAAGCGGAAAAGTGTAAAGACACAATGGTTGCGTTCAAATGTTACCTGGGTGTTAAAACCCCGATTGAAGAATCTGCCGAAACTGGCGGACAGGGGTTCGTTACCGTCGGAAAATGGCATGGAAAAGACGCAGCATTCAAACATTTGAGACTCAAAATTCAAGATGAGAAATTCGCTGAGGAGGCCATTCAAAACTCTCAAAAAAGTATTGAAGAATTTTTAACCCATCAGAAATTTCAAGACAAAAATATTGTGGCCGTCTTCGGATCCTATCGGCAGCAAATGTATGAATTTGGGGTCTCATTAAATTATTCCGTTATCGTTATGGACCGGTGCGAGTGCAATTTAAACCAATTACCGAAAGAAAATAAAACTCATTTTTTTGCTTTGATCCAGAATGTTCTCGATGGGTTAAAACGAATTGTTGCGGAAAGCGCAGTTCACGGAGACATAAAACCCGGAAATATCCTACTGAAAAACGAAAACGGAAAATGGCAGGCGCTGATTGCTGATTTTGGATTGACCAATCGGACTGGCGGAACGCCCATTTATGTTGCACCGGAAGGTATAACCGACAGAAAATTGGAAAAAACTGACATTTATTCACTCGGAATGACGATTCTGTTTTCGGTAGTTGAACCTATACTTGCTCTGAAGTTATTATATATGCCGATTCGGAAACAACTGCAAAAAGGTCGCGAAATGTTGGAAAAACATCAAATTTTATCCCTAATTTCAAAAATGACTAAACCAAATCCAGCTGAACGACCTTCTATTGCTCAAGTTGAAAAAATGATTGAGCCAATCAGATTCGACGGAAACGAAATTTCAGAGGCACAATTGGAATTAGGAGGATCTGTGTTATCTGATAATGAAAATGAAAATTCCAGTTTATTTCCTTCGCTTTCCCAAAGATTGATATGCTTATTCCAGTAAGTTAAATGTTTTTACATTTCAGTCACATAAAAATCTTAAATATATTATATTTAATCATATACGAAACAAATCATGTTCAGAAATGTAGGCGAGGGCCGATCTGTGACTGAATTCCAAGCAACGCCTATTGGCTCATGATTTTTTATGGGCGCCTCCTATTAACTAGCGTCCTTTAGCCACGCAAATGACTCACCGCGTGGCTTGGAATTAGCTTTACTGACCTCATACGTATATGTAGGGGGCGACAGTTCGCCGCGAACCGTGAAAAATTAATATCTGGTAAAATTTTAGATCTCTATGTGACGGACAATTACAAATTGCTCTCTAGCGCCCGTATCGCAAATTTTTGATCGATAAAAAATCCCCCTAAAATTGCGTTCTATTGTCTCGAAGATTATTATCGATAAATTTATTTAATTATTATTGTTAAGGTACAAATTCGACACAATTGTGGCAAGTAAAAACGGATCGAAATTGAGTTCAACAGAAGTCGGGTCAAAATTAATCACCAAAACAATTCATGATCAGTTAGAGACGGATTTCGCCTGTTGGGCATTTTCTTTGGCCACTATGCTCAAAAATTCGATCAATCTTCTCATCGAAACAGCTTTTCGAGAAGCAAAAATTGACAAAGTTGTGAATGATGAATTGAGCGAAATGCTTGAAAATCCGTCACTTCACCGGGAAATCCGTTATGAACTGCTCCTTGTTATCTTCCCTATTAATATGAAGACAAATTTCAATAATGAAGATGAAGTCTACACTGGCATCGTTATTGAAAGAGTGAGTTATTTTTAATCCATTAAAAAGTTGTTTTTAATCTAAAATAAAAATCATTTTTTCATTGTCCCGTATAATATTGTGTACAAATAGTTCTGTCCAGGTTATCCTAAAAGGTATCATGTATCAGTTCAAGTGCAAAAAATTCATTTCCGCCAAAAAATCTAGAAATTTTAACCATTTCAAATTTTGACAATATTGAGTCAAATGCGAAATCGTTCACATTAGTGGTCCTTGCTAAAATTTGTTTGCGTACATCGTTTCTGATGATTATAAAATTCAAATGAAGTGGAATTTTATAATCATCAGAAGACTTCAAAATAACTACATAATTAATTTTGTGAAAAACAAAGACCGCATTATTTGCTAAAAAGACCAAATATTATCATTTTACTCAAAAAATGGTGTCCAAAAAGAACATATTGCAGTAACCCGTGAATACGGCAAACTTTGACGATCTAATTATTTTTTTAAGCCAATTGCAAGTTCTTTGCCATCAGTGTTTCAGAGAACATTTTTAGATTTTGTCCAACAAATATTTTTTTTTGGACTTGAAACTTCAGAGAAACAATAAAAACTCATTATTTCGCAAACAAAAAATTATTTCAAAAATGTTCTCTGAAGAATGAAAAGTATATTGTTATAGGAACGGTTTGCAAAAAAAACGCAAAGAAATCCATAGAGTCATTAATTAACATTACTCGTTTAAAAAAAACCGGATGTGCCAAGTTCACGGTCTGACAGACGTTCACTGTTAATAGTTATGGTCCCGGAAAAAAACGGAAATGAATCACAAAGGATGGATAAAGGTGCTCAGTGTATTCCCAAACTTATATAATGTATGCCCTGTCAACATGAAGGGTTTCTTTTTGGCAGTTTTTTTTGTAAAAACGCGACCCTACCACCCTTAAAAACAAGTTTGGAGACAGACCTAATTGAAAGTTTCAATTTGAAACTAAGGTTTAATGACGACATAATTCAAAACTAGACTTTTTACTCCGTAATTTTAAAAAATGTCAAAATTGTGATATCAAAATTTATATTATTATTCTTCTTCTTATTATTAAAAAGTATGACTTTTGCATAGGGTAAAAAAACTCGTCAGAGTTATTGAAAGTTGAAAGTTTTTTTTTGCGGGTTAGGTACCGGGGAAATAACTGGGAGTTTTTAATGTATTTTTTTAACTGCCAGGGGTCCCTTTAAAATAAAAAAAAGTTCAACAATTCGGAGAAATGTTCTGACCATATGCAAAAATTATACTTAAAAACTGGTTTAAAAACAATACTTTTAAGTTGGTTAATCCGACTCTGCTTCAACCGCATGGAATTTTCATGATGAACAGTTTAAACCGAATTTACGAAAAATTGCAATTTAGCGTTTTTCCACGGAAAGAAATATTTTGCCACCCATTGAAGTCAAATCAATTTCCGGATCGCAGTGGGACATTTTTCGACGCTGTGAAGGCCAAAAAATGTTTATCAACTTTCGACGGTGGAAATAAGCATGCCGTGACCTTATTTGACATAAGAGGTGTTTCTTTAATTTTCAAAGACTCTCAAAAGGCGGGATTTGGAATTTTTACACTTATTCAAAACAAATCTAAACTAGAATTTTTATAACGTTCGAACTTTATGAAAGCGGGGATTTTGTACTCTTATTGGCAACTGAGCTTGAAAAAAGTAATAAATAATCTAATTTTCAAAAATGCATTTTCAAGTGAGCACTTCCCATTCTTACTCTAGTTTGTTGAAACAAGGATAACGAGCACCGAATAACACGCGCTGATAGGTTTATGCGATTTTAACTCTTTTTCGATTGGCCACAGAGACAATTGATTGTAGAGAAGAAACGATGAACGCAAGAATTTTCAATTACTTTATTTTTTATTTTCGATGGAATTTTGTTTTTTACAGGTTTCGAAGAGCAGTAGTGGCCAATCGCATTACTAGAATGGGCCTTTTTCGCTATGGTCAATCGCGAGAGAGGCAAATCATCGCATGGGTGGTTAAATCAATTTGTTTTCAACAAACTAGAACTCTACTAGAACTCACTTGAGAATGCGCCGCGTCGTGCTCACGTTAGAGGGCATTTTTTTAGTTACAAAGATCTCCGCTTTCAAAGAGTCCACGCGTTATGCCGTTAAAGCATCAGTTATGTTATTTTAACAATCAGTCACTTATGATTTATATTAACAACATCATATATGAACTATAATTACAAAAAATATGTTTTATGGTTATAAGTTCACGCATTTGTACTACATAGACTGTACAGACTGTAGACAAATAAAATTCAAAGCCCCTATAAGAATGAAGGGAATGAAAAATTGTATGAAGTGTCATTTTCCGAAGGCTATCCAGAAGCGGGATATTTTGTCGGTTTTCGCATTTTAAGCTATCCGGGGCTTCATTTTGGTCCCGACGCGAAACAAAATTTCGAAAAATTGATGTCCTTCCGGTTCGACTCAGAAATTTGTCGCGAAGCTTTACAACAATTTCCAGAAGATTTTGAGGCGGCTATCAATCACGCATATTCGTCTAAATTAAGCGGTTCAGGCACAAGTTCAAATACGGACTTTTCAGTTAACCAGGAAGCTCTAAATAGTTTGCTTGAAATGAGCTACGATCCCGCTGATATCCAAAAAGCACTTTCGTTTGCCAAAAATGATTTGTTTCTTGCTTGGAAAATCTTGGAGGAGTTACTAAAAACAGAGAAAGTGCCTTTCATTCGAAAAAGCCGCGACTAGAATACATACAAATACACGAAAGATTCTAGAATTAGTTGCTGTTGAAAGTTCAATATTTATTTGTTACTGTATTTAGTCGCAAAAAAACTACCATTGATAATGACAGAATTGTCGTAAAATATAGGATTCAAACAATGATTTGTTTTATATTATTATTATATGTTTCAAAGTAGGCTAAACTAACTTATAGAATTACCCACTTAGACTAGTTCATATCTGCATGTACTATTTCGCTGACTACGTGTCCCGGCATCTAAATTAGAGTGTAACGTTGACATCAAAATAAAAGCTGCCTAAAAACCTCAATTTGCCTAAAAAATCAATTTGAATCGTTCAAAGTTAACTCCCAGGGGGCACCAATATTAAAGAACCTCCAGGGGGCATTTGTGTGACTAAAAGGCACCGGGCGCGAAAATAATGGACAGAATTACCTGAAAAATAGTTGAAACGGGTGTTAAACAAATTGTAATCGGTTTTCAATTTATTTTTGTTCTCNCCCTTAAACATTTGAAAAATAAAAATAGTTTTTTTAATGCGTAAAATTCAAAAAAAATATAATCGAAAAAAACTGCCAGTTAACGGAAACTGCCGGTTAACGGATACATGCGTGGGCGTTTTTACTGGAAAACTTTTGACCAAAAAACTGCCGGTTAACGGCAAATAGCGTAGGCGTGTTCGGTTAACGGGGGTTCGGTTAACGGCGCACCCTGTGTATAGTCTATAACTTATAGAATTACCCACTTAGACTAGTTCATAACTGCATGTACTATTTCGCTGACTACGTGTCCGGCATCTAAATTAGAGTGTAACGTTGACATCAAAATAAAAGCTGCCTAAAAACCTCAATTTGGCTAAAAAATCAATTTGAACAGTTCAAAGTTAATATCCGTGAATATCTCGGATCGCAAATCCGTTAAAACAAGGGTTGCAAAAACAGTCCAACGATACATACAGTATGTAACATACGATACATACAGTATGTAACATACTGTACGGAACGTACGGGCGTTTTTGTAACCCTGGTAAAACCTCCTTCAACAATGGAATAAGTTATTTCGTATTCTGACAAAGAAAGGTCTTGGCGAGCCAAAACTTTTCCAAACGTATTTCAGCTTTTTTTTAAATCACATCAGTTCAATAGATCGTTAAATTTAATCAGACATAATCAAATTAAATATTAATTGAACCAACCAAAATTGAAAAGAGTAGTTAATGAAGAATACTGCGGTATGTCGAATGCAGATTTAACTCATGCACTGTTATCTAGTTAATCAGATTTCGGATAATATACACACTGTACACAGTGTATTACACAGGCAACACAACGAATAGCGGTAAAATATTAACGGAGATTCCGCGGTTGTTTTGATTGGTTTAACGCGGGCCTTTAATACTATGGACAATAATTTATTGCACGCAATGCTTACCGGCTGTGCTAAAGTGTTATATCGAGGTATATCGTCTTTATCCTGAATACGGACATTTCTTTCAAAATTGTCAAAAAATGGACACCCCAATACGGACGCTATGTTCGAGACTCAAAAACGTCCGTATACAGGATGTACAAAGGAAGTACTGTATTTCTTTATTAAGAAAATTGATTGCTTTTAAGGGGTTTTATAATTGTGTTTCTCTGATTAGTTATTTATTGTTTTACAGTCCTCCTTCTTCTAAGTGCCGTCCCTCAAGTGCCCTCTCTGTTTTACAGTGCCGTCCATCCCTTGAGTGCCTCGTTTTCTTCAGTTTGTATAACAGTCCCTTAAGAATCGCGTTTTTTTGATTTGAAAAAAAATCCCTCCTAAGTGCTTACTTTTATATTTCTGTTTGTTTTCTCTTGTTGTAGAATATTGCTTAGTTTGTTTTCAGCTTAAAAATGAAAAAGTTCACAATAATTTGTTTACTATTTTGACATTTGTCATACAAATGGCCCTTTAGAGGCTAACCATCCTTTAAGTGCCGCGTTTTTTGGCGGCTCGAGTGCGGCACTTAAGGGGGTCACACCACCTCAAATTCTCGAAAAAAATGCCGAGAAAAATCTATCATAAAAACTGAATGGTTAACGCTATCAATTAATTTTGTATAATAAACTTCCAACATTTTCTGCTCCATGAATGCCCAAGTTGAGCGAAAATTTGACTTGCCAATCGAATGGCTTCTCAAATGGCGTGGGCGTAATTCTAGGCCTTTATATTATAAAATGTTTGAAGTTTCTAATACACCGCCTGGCTACGGAACTTAACGCCCCTAAACTTAACAAAATGCCTCGAACTTAACAAAATGCCTGGAACTTAACACCTTCTTTCCCCCAATGTTTTGTTAAGTTCCGTGGCCATGTGGTGTATAACGTTACTAATTTTGAAGGAAACAATTTCCGCCAATTTTCGACAGGATTTTTCGGACGTTTGATCCACAAGTTTTATAATCTCGATTTTTTCTCAATTGTCAAGTGTTTTTTTGGATCATTTTTTTTTATTTTTTTCTCTTTCATGGTGAATTATTAAATCATTCATAGAAGATGTAGTGGAAATTATGCAGTGTTTTCTCTGAAACTCAAGCTAAATCTAGAAAAAAAGCCTAAATGCCTGGAACTTAACAGTTTTTGGCCAAAAATTTTGGCGGTTTTGATAAAAAAAACCCTAAATTCCTTAAAATTAACAGTTTTCCAAATGTTTTTTTTGGCCGCCTACGCACTGTGACCGAAACTTAACAAAATGCCTCGAACTTAACAAAATGCCCGTAACTTAACACATTTTCCCCCAAGTGTTTTGTTAAGTTCCGTAGCCATGTGGTGTACAAAAAAACTAGTTCATATCCTTTAAGGACTAATAATGGTTCAATTTTTATGATGAATTTCCGGTGCGACGTTTTTCCGAGAATCTGATCAATAGTATACTGCAATAGCCCCCTTAAGGGACAGAGGACTGGATTTTTTTTAATTTCTGCAACTTTATTAATAAATAACCAAAGTTAAAGAACGAAAACGGTTTACTCAGGGTATACAAACCGTGCCGAACCACAGTCCGTTTTCATAACGTATTTTTCAGTATCCCCCTTCCACGTTTTTCCCCTATCAGCATATCTTATTTTCTAGTCCCGAATACATAAAGTTATCATCGTAGACCTTCCTGGTCGCGAGTTTAGTCGCGAGTTTTTTTTCTATTAACGAGATTAAAGACAGAGAGTACTAGTACTTGAACTACAAAGTACGTACTTGAACTACAAAAAGGTAGAGTGTTTTTGTATCTCATAAAAAACCACATTCAGATTTCAAAAAAAAGAAGAAAAACGAAATGCATTGTGACATTGTTCACATCAATATTTTTATTGGTGAGTGCCAACAAGCTGTGAATCAATTTAAGATTATTATTTTGCTTAGGGCTCGAAGACAAGTGTCTAAATCAATTAGAGAAGCAGCCAACAATTTTGTTTTATTCTCAATAATCAAGGTAATCATGGATTTTCACTAAGCAAGAATCGCATTCTCACAAAATTTGGGGGATTCATGGAAAGTATTTTTCTCGCGACGTTCATATTTTAAGGATAATCTTAACAGGCATGCGCATCGAGTTTACTATAACAGTCATGCGCATCTTGGGTAACTAGCTACCCAATTTGCTCTAGCGCGCCAAACAATGAACGGATTTGTTTTTTGATTATTATTTTATTTTGAAGTCCTGTTCTTCTTCTCTCACTGGGGTGATTTTCAACCTTAACCCTCGTCCTCCAAGGACCCAAACGTAAAAACAATATTCTAAAAACGTGAATTTTTTTTTTTTGATTTCAAGTCTGTTGTTCGTTTTTTATTATCACGAGCCGTTCTCTTTTTATTTATAAATTAAGTGAAAATGGGTAGCTCGCTACCGAATATGCGCATGAGTGTTAAAGAATGCGGCATGACTGTTAAGGAATGACGAAAAACTAGTGTCATCAACGCAATTTATAAAATACTAGTTTTACATGATTTACTATATTATGATAAAACCAAACGATGACATTTATGGGCCTACTAAACGGTTTTATACACAGGATACCCAGTTAACCGGCACCTAGTTAACCGGCAGTTTTTTGGCAAAACTTTTCAAGCGAAAACGCCTACACGATTACCAATTAACCGGCGGTTTTTATCTTGTTTTTGCTCCAATCCTTCTATAATTTTTTCTTAAAATTCTTATATTTGAATTTCTTAATTTTCAATGATTATTTACGCAAGGTGGGCCGTTAACAGACAGTTATTATAATCTTCCGTTAAGTTATGCCATGTTTTGAATTGCAACAAAATTCTAAAAAAGTATTATTACGTGAAGTTAGAAAACAAAACTCGCCAAATTCTGAGTGTGTTTAATGCGAGGGCTTAATAAGGGTCGTGTTTCAAAACTCGTTACCCGATGCAGTAATCATGGACCGACTGACTCAATGTCAGTCTGCACAGTTCTTTTATAGTGTACAGTCAATGTTTACAATAGTGCTCTGTTAACAAGAGCCGCAGAGCAGTGTTCTGCCGGGACTATCCGACTGTTGAGACTTAGGGTGTCAACGTCTACAATAGCCCATTACACCGTCCCTTAGTACGGACACCCCTGTACTATTTTTTATTGCCAAATGTTAAACATTTAGCAGAAAATTATATTTGAATCTAGAACGACAAAAAAAACCATACAAATCCTTGTTTTCAGTTAACCGGCAGGTCTCAGTTTTTCCGTGATATCGTCTACGCAAGTACCAGCTAACCGACTAATTTGCACTTAACCGGCAGGTTTTCAATAAATTTTGCTTGACGGTTAACTGGGTATCCTGTATACTGTATACAGGGTATGAACAACGTTCTGTCATATTTACGGTTAGCTCAACACATTAAGGTCCATTTTGATGGCGGTTGATTAAACAGTTTTGACAAAAATATAACATACGGTATGTTGGTGTCGTTTCAGTTATTGACAAAATGAATCGAGACATTAATTTATATGTAAACACGTAGTTTCTGACACAGTAAATTTTATTTATTAATAAACCGGTTTAAAACCGAATATATTTGACAGGGCCCATGTGAGATGGTCTATGCCAAAGTAAATTTGACTTCACTTTTAGTTGAAATCGTTATTACCATTTTTAACTGGTTTATGATTATGTATCTCATGTAAGTTTGCGTAAAAGAACTTTTCTGGGAAATCAAGCTGTTATACTTTGGGTATAAGGAGATCAATTAAACAATCAAAATACATCTTGTTGTTTCTGTGTTTATTGGTATATAAAAAGATGTGTTATAACGATCGAATCAAAATAATAGAATCCGAAATGAAGCGCAGTCGTTAGGTGACGCGCGGGAGGCGATCTGTCTAGCGCCATAATATCGGTGTTGTTCAAAACCAATCAAAGTACTACAAAGTCCAGTTACCAAATCAAATACAGTATCATGCATTTTAAATCTTTAACAGAATCTGAATATTCTAGACTACTATATCAAATACAGTTGTATCGCCCATATCTCGACACAAGTCTTTGATGAAACAATATCGTTAACATAAGGCCTGAAATCGGTCATGATATGGGATTTTGTCCAGATATGGGAGCATCAACTGTTCGATCACCTTTTTCAATGATTAAAAACAGTTGTTTGATTAATATCGGATTTTAAATGGTGACATTTTATCTTGAAAACAATTTAGTGTTCATTTGTTAATAAAAATCAATATAGATATCGACAAAATTGTTAAGATATGGGGACACCGACCATATGCGTCATAAAATGTACCAAAATATAGGCGATACAAGTGTAGTCCAAGTGTGATCGATGGAGTTCAACGGTGAGCACAACTAGGACCTTGTTGTGTAACTACGGTATAAGCCATACAAATAGCATACCGCATGGACCAGTATCTGTCAGCTTTCTGTCAATTGACCACTGAATGTAAAAGGTCATTTGCTTTGTACCTCCTTCGATAATTTGGCACACAGCGGAGTGCCCAAAAAGTTTTAGAATGACAGAAATGATCATGAAATTAATTTACAGTCGCCTAAAATCAATCAATTTTATTCATTCTGTCAGCTTCGGAGTCAACTTATTACTTAACAAGTAAGCTCTGTCAAAAGATTATAAAATAGACCATTTGGGAAAATAATTTATTACCTTTTTTTCTTGGTATACCCTATTCTACTCTTCCCATGTTGAATAAATAGGTAAAGAACTGTTTTTAAGTTTCGAAACTTATGCAAAATTCAGAGAAAAATTTGAAAAGATTTCATTTGGGAAAATTGGGAGGCATTTATTGAAATCAAAATAATAAATTTATATCAAATATATGTCTCAATTCTATAGCGAAATATGAAAACTTATGTTTCCATCAGAAATCACAGCTTTACAATAATTACCAATTTTTCGAAAAAAAAACTTAAGGAAATGTCGAATTTCAAAAATCTCAGACTTAAAAGTGGAGCAATTTCGATTTCTGCCAAAAAATAACAATGGAATATAACAGCATAATTTCANATTATAATCTTTCGTTAAGTTTTGCCATGTTTTGAATTGCAACAAAATTCTAAAAAAGTATGATAACGTGAAGTTAGAAAACAAAACTCGCCAAATTCTGAGTGTGTTTAATGCGAGGGCTTAATAAGGGTCGTGTTTCAAAAATCGTTAACCGATGCAGTAACTCAATGTCAGTCTGCACAGTTCTTTTATAGTGTACAGTCAATGTTTACAGTGGTGCTCTGTAAATAAGAGCCGCAGAGCAGTGTTCTGCCGGGACTATCCGACTGTTGACACTTAGGGTGTCAACGTCTACAAATTGTAGCCCATTAGACCGCCCCTTAGTACGCACACCCCTGTACTATTTTTTATTGCCAAATATTAAACATTTAGCAGAACATTATGTTCGAATCTAGAACGACAAAAAAAACCATACAAATCCTTGTTTTCAGTTAACCGGCAGGTCTCAGTTTCTCCGTGATATCGCCTACGCAAGTACCAGCTAACCGACTAATTTGCACTTAACCGGCATGTTTTCAATAAATTTTTCTTGGCGGTTAACTGGGTATCCTGTATACTGTATACAGGGTATGAACAACGTTCTGTCATATTTACGGTTAGTTTCAACAAATTAAGGTCCATTTTGATGGCGGTTGATTAAACAGTTTTGACAAAAATATAACATACGGTATGTTGGTGTCATTTCAGTTATTGACAAAATGAATCGAGACATTAATTTATATGTATACACGTAGTTTCTGACACAGTAAATTTTATTTATTAATAAACCGGTTTAAAACCTAATATATATGACAGGGCCCATGTGAGATGGTGTCTGCCAAAGTAAATTTGACTTCACTTTTAGTTGAAATCGTTATTATCATTTTTAAGTGCTTTATTATTACGTACACCACCTACCTGCTCAAAGTAACACCAAAATGAACAAAAAAACATTGGGACACCGACCATATGCGTCATAAAATTTACCAAAATATGGGCGATACAACTGTAGTCTAATTGTGATCGCTGGAGTTAACCTGTGAGCACAACTAGGACCTTGTTCTATAACTACGGTATAAGCCATACAATATGGCATACCGCATGGACCAGTATAAGTCAGTTGGTAGTAAACTTATTTTGCCCCAGGTCATATACAGACAGCTTTCTGTCAATTGGCCACTGAATGTAAAAGGTCATTTGCTTTGTGCCTCCTTCGATAATTTGGCACACAGCGGAGTGCCCAAAAAGTTTTAGAATGACAGAAATGATCATGAAATTAATTTACAGTCGCCTAAAATCAATCAATTTTATTCATTCTGTCAGCTTCGGAGTCAACTTATTACTTAACAAGTAAGCTCTGTCAAAAGATTATAAAATTGACCATTTGGGAAAATAATTTATTATCTTTTTTTTCTTGGTATACCCTGTTCTACTCTTCCCATGTTGAATAAATAGGTAAAGAAATGTTTTTAATTTTCGAAACTTATGCAAAATTCAGAGAAAAATTCGAAAAGATTTCATTTCGGAAAATTGGGAGGCATTTATTGAAATCAAAATAATAAATTTATATCAAATATATGTGTCAATTCTATAGCGAAATATGAAAACTTATGTTTCCATCAGAAATCACAGCTTTACAATAATTACCAATTTTTCGAAAAAAAAACTTAAGGAAATGTCGAATTTCAAAAATCTCAGACTTAAAAGTGGAGCAATTTCGATTTCTGCCAAAAAATAACAATGGAATATAACAGCATAATTTCATTTTAGTGGTTGTTCATATCTATGAATTTTACCGGTAGATTTTACGTAAACAATGTATGTTATACTCAGGGTGTGCAGTTATCTTGCGAAAATTGCCGTTCGTATTCGCTTATCTTTCGACTCTTCAGAAAAATTGTTTTTGAGGACTTCCGCCCACGCACTTACCAGTTATCATGCGAAACATATATTTTTTAATAAAATCATGTCATTTTACACAGTTTTTTGGGAACCTTTAATTTTTTTTAATGGTTTTAGTGAATTCAACCCTAGTACGAATGCATTTTGGGACGTAACAGTTAAGATTCACTGTTTGTTTAATGGAAAAAATCTTGAAAAACCACATCGGTATTTACTTGATACTCGCAACTGTAATTAAGTTAATACAATTAACTTTAACCGCTACCGCGACGAAAAATAGGGACGTCGGGAATAAAATCGATATGGAAGTAAATATATATTTGAGTTAACTGAATTATTAAAAAAATAAAAGTAGCGGACGGTGACCAATGAAAATATAAATAATTTATAGTATGCCGTTTTATTTTTGCCCAGGCTTTTTTTACTGCTTTACTTGAATTGAGCCGAAGTAAATAAATCTTTATATTAAGTAATATAGTTCATGGATCGAACAATAACCTAAATTGATACGATATTATAATAAAATGAATCTGTTCGATTGCATTCGTCATACTGGAACTAGGGAAAATAATTTCGGTACACTATAAATTTTAGATAAATATTCGATTGTATTGTACGCGCAATATGAACTTTTGAGAAACTGGAGTCAACGACTTTGACCGCCTAAACTAAGTAAGTAAATTTCTAAGATTGCCTCCAGTTATTCATTGCTTTATTTACGTAGGTTTTCGGTTCGCTTTTAAAGTACTCGCGCTTTAATATCATAAATTACTTTGTATTATACGCGTTCGTATTACTATTTTTTTCTTTTTTTCTATTAATCCGTGCACATGTTTTACTTCAAATATGTTTCTTATCGTATTAGAATATAAAGGATATAAAATAAAATACACCATATAACCATGTGAGATAACACCATTTGGGATAACAGTTTGCATTTGAGATAACAGTTTGCAGTTGAAATAAAACTTTTTTCGTCATTTTTTGCTCTCTTTTTTTTCTAGCATTCCCGCGTACGCACTACCCATGTGAAATAACAGTTTGCNTACATTTTTTATCAGTTCTGAACACAAATTAACTCCCAAAGGACATTGCAGCTTCCATATTAATGTTTTATTGTTCTGTTAAATGATAAAAATGTTTGGCGTTCGCTCAAAGTCTTGCAAAAAAATTAAAAAAATCATTATTTGCACCCCGTTATTTTTCAATTTTTTCCGCTCGTCCCCTTAACTTTTTTGAAAACGTTTTACACTTTATCCCTTAACACTTAGTATTTTTTTTTTCAACAAACAGTTTTTTGAAAATAATCAACACTTACTTCTTCCAATTTTCATCGACTCTCTTTTAAGTTAAAAGTTTTAACATCATTTGAAAAATAAAGATTTTTTTGATTTTTTTCGTTCATTATATTGTTTTACATTATATTGTTTTACATTATATTGTATATCATACCATTTGCTCATTTTATTTGTCAATTTGGAATTTAATTCTAGAGAAAAATCCTATTTGCATTTGAGATAACACTTTTTTTTGTTCAAGTTTTCCTGGGTTTTAACCTACGCACTACCCATGTGGGATAACAGTTTGCATTTGAGATAACAATTTGCATATGAAATAACACGTTTTTTCGGAAAAAAATGTGTTATCTCACATGGTTAGGTGGTGTATGTTAAAGTGTCGGTTAACGATTTTTGAAAAACACTTTATTAAAAACACTAACCATTACCAGGCATACCTAGGATTGGGCGAGTTGAGTGTTTATAAGTATGGTTTTTTCCGGGTCAAACACTACCCCTCGTTTCACATGAATATCCGCTGAAAACTTTTACTTAATTTCTAGATGGTTGTCTCTACAAAAAAATAGAAAAAAATAATGGAAAAAAAGTGTTAGAGACAGCCATCTAGAAATTAATTAAAAGTTTTCAGCGGATATTCATGTGAAACGACCGGTAGTTAAAAATACCGTAAGGAAAAAATGTTAAAATCAGCAACCCTCATTCGAAACAATAAGATTTTTATGAAAAAAGGAATTATGTTTAGTTATATAGTTAGTTATGTTTAGTTAAACCGACAATAAATAGTTAAAGATAACATAGTTTTGCCATTTTTTATCAAGTGGTACTTTGTTGTCACTACACATGAAGGGGGTTATTCCGCAATTTCGTTTTTTTAAGATTTCTACAGTAAGATCAAATGTATTGCTGCGGTTACACCGGAAACCTAACAATCTTAACAAGCTAGGCATAATTCAGATTTATACCTCAGACTTCATCATGGTTTTGTACCAAAGTTTCTGAATTGAGGCGTAAAGTATTGATGAAAATATGGGCTTGACGACAATTGAGACAATTTGCGAACTTATACCAGTATCATAGTCTATGGTATCATTCAAGACATAAATATAGAATTTAGCCAAAATTATTTAGGTCAAAAGAATTATCCAGATTTCAGAACTTTTAATTATAAATAGAGAATTTTATCAAAACATCGACTGCCTTTATACTCGATCTAAAACAATTTTTTCGTAAGTTTATGGGAATTTAAAAAGTGTCCTGTGTTTTGAACCTTTAGCTTTAACCCTCAACCAAAAATATCTACCAATACCCCGACCAAAAGACGTTTGTTTCGTTTTCTCTGATGATTCGTTATTAACGTTTGTTTTGTTTAATAAAATTCCGAACGCTGCTACAGGTTTATCACGAGAAAGTCGTTCATGATTTTTATGATAATGAGCTGAATAGTAATGTTTAACCAGTAAGACGCCATTTACCGGTTAATTGCCGGTTAATCAGAAAACCTAAAGTCTTCGTTGTCTCTTATTTTGTCAGAATTCTATCAATTTATACCTAAGGTAAATCACCTAGGCTGTCCACGGTGTGAGGTCTGGAGTCGCTAACTTTTTCCTACAACCTCCAAAATTAATGAAATTTTGGGGCCCGATGTATTTTTGGACAGAGAATACGATTTTTAGCAGTTTTTTGGGCAAACCGGTTTTACCTGTATTTATCGGTAATAGGCAATCTAGTAATGTAAAACACGGGTTTTAAAATGTTGTAGCGGTATTTTGAGCTGAAAAGCACGAAAATGATGTCCATTTTTGTGTTTGACCGATTTCTGACCGATAATAATTGGTTTTGAGAAAAATAAGCGTCATAATTATCGGTTTTCAAAGCTTATAGACGTATTTTTAGACGAAAAAAAAACGAATCTAGAAACGATTTTTTTGATTTGACCAATTTTTGACCAATAAATATCGGTTTTGGGGAAACAAATTGGTAATAATTATCAGTTTCGAAGGGTTATAGACGTATTTTTTATGAAAAACACTATTTTAATAAACATTAATAATAATCGGTTTCAGAGGTTTAAGAACGTATTTTTGAATAATAAACGCTAATCAAAAAATGTTTTTTTGATTCGAATGATTTTTGGCCGATAATTATTGGTTATACGAAAAAATAAGAGTATACGCGTGTAACCAGTCCCATGACAGAGCAGCCCCACGAAACGGGGCTTAGTATGGGCGTATAACTAGTTTAATGACAGAGCAGCCCCCTATAAAGCCCTCTACAAAACTCTACAAAGCGTGCGTTTAACCATGTATCAGCCGGATCTTGATGTCCAATTAGAAAAAAATCGATAGAAATTCGCTGATAATTGAAGCCACTATAACACTTTTCCAGAGTAGACAAGTTTGTCAACAATTCCTATGTCCCCTCCTTAAATAATAGACTATTAAAACGAGTCTTTCGGAAACCATATTGGAAATTACCAAATTCGGCCACGATTAAACTACAAATAGAGATCAAGTAATAACAATAGGTTAATAGAAATTTGTAGAAAATCATAATTTAGCCCAAATTTTGAAAACTGTAAAAAATCCCTCTGGCAAAAAGTTCTGACGAAAACGTGACAATATTGCAAGAATATATTGGCATGAAAGTTGTCACGTTTTCGTATCCATAACTCTAAATATGGAAACAAAATCATTCGCAAACGGCTTAAGCCTAAAGCCCATAAAATTGTGTTCAATTCGTAATTAGGTCATACTTTATACGATCATGTTTTATCATAATAGATTTGACGTCTTTTTGAACCATATGAATAGAGCTAGGTTATATATTGTCGATTGTAACGGATTTTTACTAAATCGACGAGCGCAGACTTTTGCATATAGATCTTGATTAGAGGAAAATGTGCCGAGCTAGATTATCTCTGACATAAATAGCTGTCGGTAGAACTTTTTAGGGGTCAGAAAAAGAAAAGAGTTTTTTCAGCGAACAGAACTAAGCCTGAGAAATGTGCACTATAAGGACGTTGATAATCTCAATCGATTTATCATTGTAACAAGGGAATGGTAATGTTTCGTTTATTCAACAATTTATTTCTTCCAGAGAAACTGTATGCCTTAGTTAATATTATGGCGATTCTACAACGGTTGTTACAAAAAAGTTTTGTAATTTTTTTTTTATTATTAATAAACTTAAAGCAGTGCTTAAAGCAGTGCATAGGGGGGAATTTTTGACCCGAACTTTTTTGTCGGGGAAAAACGCATAATAATAACCTTTTGGTCGAATATGGCCCAAAAATGCTAAATTTGAACACGAAATAAAAACTAATTTCAATTAAAGAATACGAACCGTAATTTATCGCCCATGGCTCAATTTGGAACATCATATAAAGCAAAACTTTTTCAATGGGACTTTCGGCCAATTTTTCAGAGATAATCATAGAAGAGAATTCAACTCGTAGAATCCAAATAACCAGGTGCGCCGTTATGTTACAAAACCAAATCAAAAAACATAACGGAAAATTGTGACATAACGACGCAGTGCGTAGGCGATTTCGCTCGAAAACCCCAAAAAAATTGAAAATTTTTACATAACGGGACAAATTTTTTTTGTACAAATTGTAACATAACGGAAAATTGTAACATCACGGCGTAGTGCGTAGGCAAAAACGCCATAATTTTTTTTTGCTAAAAAATTGTAACATAACGGGACGAACGGGAAAAATTGTAACATAACGGGGTGAAACATAATCGCGCACCTACTGTAAAAGACAGAAAACCGATGAAGCCATGTATATTTGCAGACTGTACATAAATTATGTAGTACATTGTACTGTAAACCCACCGAATAATTGCGGACGGTGCATATGGCGTAATCCAGCAACCCGAATTTTTAATGAAATTTTTGGACAACTAAAAGAAATGACAGAAAGACCACATGTGGTCACATATAGTTAAGGTTGTCATAAACATCAGATAATAATTATTGGAGTACATAATGTAGTACAAAATTTGCCATAATACGTTTTACTCGAGTTTTTTTCTTCAAATCTACGGTAGTTTCAGAATATAATTAAGTAAAATCCATTAATCCGTGTTAGTCCAGTATGATGGTTGATACGTATAATATAACCTGTCGACATCAAACCCCTAAATCAAGCAACACAGTCGAAATTAAAAACTGCATTTCCCTCTGGCTAATCGCCAGTCTATTTTTCTTTTCTTTTTGGCCGAGGTCATGAAAAAAAACCTCATACATAAATACATGTACGAATGGTGTAATTTCATCCTGCGAATGGAAACTTTTTTCTGCTGAATTCTAATTTTTTTTTTGAGACGTCAAAAAATTAAAAGATAAATTTTCATATATTTTGCTCACCGAGAGTGGCTACACTATATTGATTAAAAAAATTATGAAAAGCTTCAAGTTTGAAAATATTTTTGTATCAATCGATGAAAATAGAGAATTTTACAAAGAAATATTTTGCCGGAAATTTAATTTTTTAGTTAACACTGTAGACTATATACACCAGTTGTGCGGTTATCTCTAGTCGAAATGACGAAATACAACTGAAAATAGGCATAAAGTAATTCAAAAGTATTGCTAAATACCGTTTTTTACGTGTTTTTTTCTACAAAATGAAAGATTACTGTAATGAAAAGCTTCTAATACAGTTGTGTCGCTTGTTTCTTTACAACGTTTTTCATGACAAAAATCTCATATCTTTGCAGATTTTAGGCCCTATGACTCATATGGTCGGATCCATATCTTAAAAATTTATAAACAAGTGTTCACATAAATATGTGTTACTAGAAAATTTAACAATTGTTTATTATTTTAACACATTTAAACACATTTTTAAAGAAAAATGTTCCTTACGTATTTATAACGGTATTCACCGCTCACAGATGGAGTCGAACAATCAGTGCTCCCATATTTTGACATATTTTAGACCCTATAGGCTATGACTCATAGCCTATGAGTCATGCGAAAGTGTCAAGAAAAATGCTATACAACTGTAGTGAAACATGAACCCTAAATGTGAAAGGTCCTCCTCATAGCGGGACCGTCATAAAAAGCCGTAGTTTTTCGTTAATTTTTTTACTCTTAGGGAAATATGAAAAACGGTAACTCTTATAATTGTTCGCTTATATGCACATATTAGCATATCTTCATAACTAAGGAATAAAATTTGATTTTCTGACTCAAACTACAAACTCCGTGCACGGCCGTGTACATATTTAATATGTGACACCCTGTACTAATAGTGATACCCTGTAAAAATATCTATTTATCAATATGTAAACATAAGGTATAAAATATGTACATATGTATGTACTTATGTATATATTTCACACGTTTATTTTCAATAGTCATTAATTTAATGTTTGAATTTTATCCAACAACATTATTATCGGCAGATATTCTAAGCCAAATATATTGGACTTTGAGCTCTCTAAGTGGATTTTTTATAATTTAATTTTGCTAAAAAAACATCAACGAAAAAAAGACACATTTCGCAACATTCTCATCAGATAAAGTTCATCACAGAACAAAATGCAACTGTTGCTCGTCAATTTCAACAAAACAAAAAAATATTTTTTTAGATTGATTATTTTAGAGAAAACAGGACAGCAATGTTTTTTTTTGTTCTGCTGTAAGACATTCAAAATTGTTATACACCGGGTGCGCCGGTATGTTTCACCCCGTTATCTTAGAATTTTACCCGTTCGTCCCGTTATGTTACATTTTTTAGCAACAAATTTTCTGGCGGTTTCGCCTACGCACTACGCCGTTATGTTACAATTTCACGTTTTGTTTAAATATGTACAAAGAGCGCGTATTTCGCAATACTTTTGAGTTACGTAATCACTATTTTCCGTTATGTTACAATTTCTACAAAAAAAA
This sequence comes from Oikopleura albicans, assembly GCA_004367875.1. Taxonomy (NCBI): domain Eukaryota; kingdom Metazoa; phylum Chordata; class Appendicularia; order Copelata; family Oikopleuridae; genus Oikopleura; species Oikopleura albicans. Next base: position 177,371 of record SCLG01000070.1, read on the forward strand.
CACGTATTGCGCAATATTTTCCCCGTTCGTCCCGTAATGTTACAATTTTTAATTTTTTTGGCGTTTTTCAGCGAAATCGCCTACGCACTGCGCTGTTACGCACTACGCACTGCGCTGTTACAATTTTCCGGTTTGTTACACTTTTTTTGATTTGGTTTTGTAACATAACGGCGCATCTGGTGTATAAGAGTTTATTCTTTTTCACTGCATTTTGAAATGTGTGAACTGTTTTGAAATTTTAAAACTGTTTTATCGAACAGTCAAGTTCTACAGGTTGACTTACTGTAGGTTGACTTACTGTTCGTTGATTTGGACCCCCAACCCCCCTAGAGAGCTGTCTTAAACTGTCAACCTACATAACACAAGGGAAAGTAGATGGTACGTTTCTGTCAATTCTACAAATGAAGAACAATTATTAACATCACCTGTGTACGGAAGTTAACAATACGACGGAGAAAAAAGTGTTAACTTACTGGAATTTTGTTCACTACTAGGAATTTTTAAAACTTTAATAGATATTGCGTCAAAATGTGGAAAATTTTATGCGAGCCCACTATTGACCTACAGAAACACTTTTAACTTCCGGGCATTTTGTTAACTTTAGTTAAATAATTTTAGTCGTTTGTTAACTTATTTCACGCCTATGTTCCCAAGAGGTATGCAACATACCGTATGCTCGAAATAGAACGTTCTCGATTACCATCACAGGTTAAGAATCTTAACTTAAGATCGTTTCAATAGCATGTTCGAATAGTACGCAGTTTTATATTTCATCTGCCCTTACGTAAAATTTTGGTAACAATGGTTTCAAAAGGGCCGTTATTTGCCGCACATTTTATTTGACTAATTTTACTACTTATTTAGAGCTATTGCTAGAAATTGTGTCAGTTAATGAAACGCTTATTTTATCGACCAATAGGCTGTAGAGAACAAGTCGAGGTAACAGTATACTGTATTCAATGTTTTTTATGAAATATAGTAACTTTGTATTTTGTTTGTAATATTTTCGGTTATATTTTTGGGTATATTTCTCCTTATATTTTTTTTTAATTTTGTTATAATTTTTCTTTCTGGTTATATTTTCGTTTTTTTCGGTTTTGATTATAATGACGTTTTTTATTAGTATTTAAATTAGTTAAATTAAACTAGTTAAATTAGTTAATTAGTATTTTAAACTAGTTAATTGAATTACTAATAAGTTTAATCAAGTTTAATTTAAGTTAATTAAAAACGGAAGGTTGGGAAATTTTTCTGATTGGTTTTTGTACATCCATCAATTATAAATAACACTTATAAATAAAATGCATATTTATTAAACTAGGTAGCGCGCTATATACTTCATAACTGGGCTCGGCATGCCTTTTCTGCCTTACAAAACAATTAAACAAACGGCGAGACGGATTTTTTATAAACTCGGATTTGTTATAAAAAAAAACTCGGCGAAATTAAAAAAAAAATATTCGCTGGCTTACTCAACCGCCAAGTTTATTGCATATGGATAATTTCCATATAATCCAATTTAAGTAATTTTAATACTTTATTTGGATAATGTAAATTTGCTTTGAAAGATTATTATAACAGCCAGGTCGGACGGAAGTTGTAGAAATTATTCCAGTTTGGCGAATATCAAAGTATACGAGAGTAGAGAAA
>SCLG01000070.1:179122-196014 GCA_004367875.1 Oikopleura albicans
CATATGGATAATTTCCATATAATCCAATTTAAGTAATTTTAATACTTTATTTGGATAATGTAAATTTGCTTTGAAAGATTATTATAACAGCCAGGTCGGACGGAAGTTGTAGAAATTATTCCAGTTTGGCGAATATCAAAGTATACGAGAGTAGAGACAACTAATAAAATTAACCCGAGTCAGACCTTTTAATCTTTGAGAAAATGTCGGAAAGTCTCTAAATGAAAAGACTCTAAATGGTCCGACGTAAATCATATTTAGTTTAGAGATCCAAAAAGTAAGATAAAACCGCTAAAACACAAACTAACTTTTTAACAATCGAAGGTTTCAACAGACACACAAATTAGTTTTGGTTCATAACTTATGGCCCATAACTTATGGTTATTTATCAAAAGTTTTACGATAAATAATGGCATACTAAAAAAATAATTAGTCAATGGTACAGTCTGATTGTAAATTTTATGAATTTATTTTAATAGATTTCGACTTTCGGTAGTTTTACTGCTTTGTTCGAAACAAACTCACACCAAAGTGTTATTTTCGAATACATTTGATATTACGACGTGACAAGACGGATACTTAGTTACCAGAGGAGACTAAATAGATATAAAAATACGTATACTATGCGATAAATGATATACACCACCTGCGCCATTATCGGGTCAACATTTTGTGGAAGAATTTTGACCCGATCTTGATTTTCTACATTTATAACTTGTATTGCGAAGTATTTTCGAGTTACATAATCCCTATTTTCCATTATCTTGGCTTTTTTACAAAAAAAACAAGTATTTCGCAATACTTTCGAGTTACATAATCCCTATTTTTCATTATCTTGGCTTTTTTACAAAAAAAAAAACAAGTTTTTCGCAATACTTTCGAGTTACATAATCCCTATTTTCCATTATCTTGGCTTTTTTTACGAAAAAAAAAAGTATTTCGCAATACTTTCGAGTTACGTAAACCTTATTTTCCATTATCTTGTCCTCGCCTACGCGATTTCAACCAAACGATTACACAATGTTCCGTTATGTTGGTAATATGAACCTATTTTCCGTTAACTTGTTTCAATTTATCCCCAAACTCTCCCAAGATAAAGGTACATCTAGTGTACTTGAGCTGAAAATGCCAGAAAAAACTTTCGCATAGATCTTTTAAAAATAATACAAACTGTATATTATATACAGTATATATTATTTTTATTAAGAGCTATTTGCAAAAGTTTCTTCGGGCACTTTTGAGATCAAGTTGAGATTGAACATGGTATATGTTGCGCGGATCAAAGCCAAATGAATTATGGCTAACTCATTTTGAAGAAAGGGTATACATTAGCTTAATTGTAATGACCTATTACTCACTTATGTCGAGTTACTTCATCAAAAAGGACATAAAAATCTTTAAGAATACTGATTAGTTCGTCCGACGTTAAATCACTTTAAATCGTCTATTACAACTAACGTTAACGGTAATACGGGTTCATATATCAACAATGAGAAATTTCAGAGTTTTTGACGCGTCGCGACGACCTTAGATTTTTTTGTTAAAAAACTTTTCTCTAAAATAACGCAACTTGGAAAATTTTGTCCGCATGGATCCGATGCATGCGACCGGAACGGGACGGTAAATTTCAAAATATAGTGTATTATACGCATCGAGGCCTGGCTTGGTCTAATTGAGATACATAGCCAGGGTGGGCATGCCCATAGGTGGGCATTTTGGCCCCTGTTATGAGTAAAAAAATATTTTCAGTTTAATGGCCCCTATTTTGAGAGATAAATGCCCGTTTATTGGCCAAAAGTGCCTCTTTGGCCCTTACTATAAGAAAAAAAACTTTTTCGTCAAAAAAAGTGGCCCTTATCATGAGAAAGTCGCCCTTATTATGAGAAAGCGGCCCTTTTTATGAGAAAGCGGGTCGAGCTGGCCCTTATCGTGGAGGCCCTTATCATGAGGGGAAAATGAATATTATACTGACTGAGATTTTGTTGTTTTTTTCCAGAGATACGGCACAAGTACTTAATTCTGGATCCAAGTATGGCTATAGCCTATAGGTCTTACATACTCTATACACTGCTTAAGGGGTTATCCGGCCCCCCTTATCCGGCCACTTTGCCCGCTCGTGCGCTTATCCGGCCACTTTTTTTTCCCAAAAGTTTTTCGCCAATCCCGCCCACGCACTGAGGGTTTATCCGGCCGGGTGAGGGTTTATCCGGCCACTTGTGCTTTTAGTTAATTCTGGCAAATGGGTTTATCCGGCCATTTTCCTACTTGTGTTTTTCGCTAAACTAATGAATTGCGCAATTCTCCGCTNTTATACGCATCGAGGCCTGGCTTGGTCTAATTGAGATACATAGCCAGGGTGGGCATGCCCATAGGTGGGCATTTTGGCCCCTGTTATGAGTAAAACATATTTTCAGTGATAATGGCCCCTATTTTGAGAGATAAATGCCCATTTATAGGCCAAAAGTGCCTATTTTGGCCCTTACTATAAGAAAAAAAAACTTTTAAGTCAAAAAAGTGGCCCTTATCATGAGAAAATCGCCCTTATTATGAGAAAGCGGCCCTTTTTATTAGAAAGCGGGTCGAGCTGGCCCTTATCGTGGAGGCCCTTATCATGAGGGGAAAATGAATAGTATACCGACTGAGATTTTTTTTTTCCAGAGATACGGCACAAGTACTTAATTCTGGATCCAAGTATGGCTATAGCCTATAGCCTATAGGTCTTACATACTCTATATATTATCCGTTGAAAATGTTATGGACGTAAAACTATATAAGGAAAGAAAGGTCTTGTCATAATAGTGAAGCTGGATCAATAAAGCCAGACTATATTAAAATCTTTCACGGTGACATATTTGATAGCGCAAGAGACATCATAAACTTAAAGAAGCATATACTACTCTATATTACAATTATTAATATTTTGAAAACCTTTTACGTTAAAAATCCTTTTTTTTAGAATTAAATGCGTATTATTTACAAACCGGCGAGAAGTAAAATCGAAAGCTAAGATCACAAAAGAGAATTAACAAAATCGAGACGAAAATGGAAGAGAAAAAAACAATAAATGGCGGCGACAAAAAGAAGAAATGTGTCCGATTCCAAAGAATATGGGTTGAAAATAAAATGCTCAGAGAAACAAAAATAACCGAGAAACACCAAAAGTTTTTCGAAAAAAAGGAATTTAGCCGTTCGGCTAATTTTTTTACTAAATTAGCTGAAATATAAAGGAAAAATTCAAATTAATTTCTTCTTAACGGTTAAAGAGCTTTTATACGGTCTTGATTATTAATTGTTGTTACTTTTTCGTTCACAATATGGCGTTTTTCTTATAACTCGGATAGACAGACTGTCTATATTCACTGTGAAAATATTGATCGATTTTGATAATGTAGACAAATACTTTATTTCCATGTGAAATAATATTTCTGACGTTTTCTAGGGTTTAACCCCCGCCCAAACCATTTTTACTAAACCGACGAAAAACGGTTGTAAACAGAGATGGAAAAGTTCTTTGAACGTTTTTTTAAATAGAACAAAAAAACGTTCTAAATGGTCGTTCTGTTCTGTCTCGTGATGAAAAATGGCCCAGAATGGTGTTCCTGCGTTCTTTTGTTCTATTGGTGTTCTGTTCTGAAATTTTCAAGTTCCGCCAAAAAACAGAACTTTTACATCTCTGGTTGTGAACACATTTTTGTGATTTTAGCCGGTTTTTGCCAATCAAAGCGTGATTTTCGCGTGATTGTGATTGAAACGTTTGTGAATTTGTGATTTCTGTGATTTTGTGAGTGTGATTGCATTTTGGCCAAAATCACATGTTTTTTCCATCCCTGGTTGTAAACTAAAAATAAAATACAAATTTTGAAAAATTGAAATAAGCGAATTATTATAATTTGTTCGCCGTTTTGAAATCGATTAGAGAAGAACATTGGATCTGAATGATTTTATTAACGGAAACATCGAAATAATGTTTCGCCAAATAACCTCATTAAAATCGTAAAAAAAGAAAGTAACAAACAATCAAGCATACTATTGTGAGAATCTACGATAAATTATAAGATGTCTAGGGTCATCACTGAGGTGAATAAAAATTTAATTTTTATTTGCTCTTTGACTTTGTAATCGATTATTCTATGTTTGTTTACAGTGTTTAGTCATTTAATAAAGCCGAATAACTCGAAAATTGCGTTTTTTCAGCCGGGCCGGACAAACGTCCGGGATCGTGCTTGGGGTTAAGGGTTAAAACACGTTTATGATAGGTGTAAATGACACATAACTCTCACACTAATTGTTGGTGTCATTAAAATTTTTTAATTCATTAAATTGTGCACGATCCTGATGAGTCATCACACCATCAATTAGTGTGTGAGTTGTGTGTCATTTACACCTATCATGAACTTTTTTTAACCTTTAACCCCCAAGCACGACCCCGGACGTTTATCCAGCCCGGCTGAAAAAAACGCAATTTTCGACTTATTCGGCTTTATTAAATGACATAACACTGAAAACAAACATAGAATAATCAATTATAAAGTCGAAGAGCGAGGAAAAATTAATGTTTTATTCACCTCAAAAAAGAGGTTATTTACAATTTTCAAAATTGTGAAGGAATCAACGGTGCACTAGCCTGCAAAAAATGAACCCCGTAAGTCGCCCAGTTAACCGTTTGTAAATTTGTGTTCAAATTGACCAAAAACTGTCCAAGGGTAGTCGGGGAGCTTTCGACACCACTCATTCGATTCAGGGCCATCGATTTGATTATATTGCGATTTTACGTACAATTAAAGAGGAGAAACGACCGGCCCCGTGCTCCGGGAAGTCCTTAATAATCGTGCTTGGGGGTTAAACACATAGTACGGATTTTTTTCTCCGTTTGCATTGTTATTGAATAGCTTCATAGAATAGCATCACATAGAGTAAGCAGTTGTAAAGAATAGAGAAAAGATACAAATTTTATCTTATTTATCGGGCGTCATTAACCATCGATTGAACCAAAAAACGCGAAAAACACATTAAAGTTGTGAAAGCCCAATCGTAACAATTTTATATCCAAAAAACTGTAACGATTAGAATAAATTGTAACGATTAGGCTTCGAGTATCGCTAGGAGGTGGACCATGGGCCGCTGAAAATATGTTAACTTGATTACCTCAATTTTTGGCAAATTTCACATGATCCACTCCTGAACTATCGCCTAATGCCCCTGAACCATCGCCTAAGGCCCCCAAATTTAATTGCATAATTTTTTAACTCACGCAGCTGTACCCCTAATTCCAACTCGTTAAATTGTTCAGTAAAGCACCGCAAATTTGTTTCGACGGCAATTTCAACGGTTTTCACAGATTTTCTTTTGAACGGCTTTGACTTAACTCCCATTATATCATTTGGACTTAAGGCAAAATTCTCTCGAATTTTTTCGAGTTTGTGGCTATGAATTCGCGAAATTGCCGTTGACAGTTTAACTTTTGCACGAAATTTTTTGTTCAGGGCCGAGTTGTTTGCTTCACTTACATAATTTGTGCGACTTATGTTGTCATTAATATAATAACCCATAATAAATGAAAATTGTTCCCACTCCGGTCAATTTCGATTTTTTCCGGGATTTTGCCAGCATCAAATTTTGTAGACGCGATTGTTTTATATGGATTCGGAACTTCAAGGTCCAAAGCAGATCGGGCACGACGATTGGTTAAACTTTTGAACGGTCAAAGTCGACCTTGAAGGAGTGGTTATTTTTTAGACCTTGAATTCCCTCGGAAGAACTCCCTTTGCTCGAATTGACGGTATCATAACATAATATCCGCCCAAAAAACGAAGTGTAAATGCTGCATGAAATTGACCATCATTTCTTCCTGCCATATTTCGGTGAAATCCAGAAAATGTCGGATGTGTATTTGTTGCGGGTTTCTCCCAATTGTCAAAATAGGGTATTTTCCATCCCCGTTTTTCAGTTTTATTTCGATAATTGTCCGTCTCATTATTAGGAGGACACATTATAATATGATGATATATAAACGGAAACAAAAACTGTATATTACTAACAATTAAAAAAAAAGTTGGACTAATTAAGAAAAGACGATTAATGCAAACGTCCGCGCCATTTAAGTTTTCGCGCGGCCGCGCTGTTTTGAGGTGAAAATTATAATTCCTTTGCATTTTTTTTCTTTTTTTTTCTTTTTGATTTTTATTTGTTTTGACTTTTGAAAACCCCCCAAAACTGTAAATCGCCACGTTTTGACGAATAATCCCCCTTTTTCTCTTTGCTTACCCGTTAAAAATGGAAACCCAAAATGTGGCGATTTTAAGAACTACCAACCCTTGCACACTTTTTGGTCAATTTGACCACAAAAACACAAATTCACAAACGGTTAACCCGGTGACGTACGGAGTTCATTTTGATGTGTTTGAAGGTTCAACACTTAATTTCAAGTTATTTTTCTGCATTTTTCGAAGTTGACTGGTCATATTTGGAACCGGCCATTTTAGTCAGCATAGTCTAAAGCCCGTCTAAAAAATAATTATCTCATTAGAGATAGACGGGACTTACTTAAAGAATTAAGTGATTAAGATCGACCCAATTAATTAGTTCGTTACATTTATATGTCGAGCAGAAGCTGTACGAAAAAAAACATATAAAAAACAGAAAAAAAACAGATACAGAATGTTGGCGCTGCGTAGGATGTGTAATTACATGTAATTTTGTGCAATTTCCTAATTAATTTGTTGTCCTTAATTTGTTGTCCTCCCTTGGTTGTTCACGAACCCGAAAAAACGCAATGATTTTGACTTCCAACAGGACATGCAGTTTAAGAATTGAAACTTTGGTTAAAGAACGGAAACTAACCAGATTAAACTATCGCAGTGATTTTCAAACGCGAAAAAAATAGATAATGTTACCACTTTTTGGTAACGTTGCTTGACAACGCTTCTGAGGCCTATGTGGCTTGTCATTGGTCTTTGATTCAGCTTTTTCCTTCTTTGAGCTTTAGAATTCAGAGCATCCATTATTCGAGCTTCATTGAGCTATGAAAAGGACCAATAACAAGCCCCATAGGCCTCAAACGCGCGGTCAAACAACGTTACCAAAAAGTGGTAACATCATTTATTATTTTCGCGTTTGAAAATCACTGCGATAATGTATATTATATTCTAAAAGAGCCGAAAATGCATTTCTAACTACTTTTTTCAACTCTGTGAAGTAAACTTCTCTTGTATTCAATCCCGTTTTACAACAGAAAACCAAAAAATTGTCCGTGGGAAAAGTTGAAAGACAAAGATCGGGTATGTGCTGTCATAGCTTGTTTTCTTATTCCTTAATAAGGACTAAACTGCTGAATAATTGCCTGCGTTTAATATTCAAAAGAACCCCCCAAAAAATAAGTATGCAACTTTGAAAAATCTTCAAACGGTCTATAACAAATGAATAAAAATCACTACAATAGTATTCATTTTGATGTTACTGAAGTTATTTTTAGGAAAAAATCAAACGGGAATTGGACGCGTTTAAGCGAAGCGAAATGAGAGTTCACGATCGTAGTTTGTCAAACACTTCCTTCTATTATCAGACGAATGAAATTTTACCCAATCAGTATTCGTATTCACGCAGTACAGTCGGCATTTTACCCCAGACACGGACAAAAACAAATGTACAAAGAAGCTCACAGCTTTCAATTAACGACTTTTTTGTTCATTAATATGAAAATGAATGTGAAGTGAGTTCGTTTTCTTATTATTCATTTCTTGCAATGGCTCGTCAAATTTGAGTTTGCATTTATTTATCACGCTCTGCCTAATGTATAAATAAATTTTTACCACCACGTGTAACACAATTTGTTGACCTTGAACTTCGTATTTTTGTTTAAACTGGTGCTGTTACGGGGATCGCATCACTTTGGGCGCACAGATTCACTAGGAATAAAGCGTCACTTGGGCTATAACTTATATGGGTACAAATCCGGCCCAAGTGAAACTCCAGGACTACTGGAGAAAAACTAAATATATTACAAAATAAACACCATATTCAATTGATGCCCATAATTTATAAATAATGGCCATAATCGAAATTTATTCTCACAGTATCTACAATTTTTTGCAAAGTATTAAAATATAAATATGAATGCGGCTATAGTATAATTTGTTAAAGTGGATTCGGTATAACGTGAAAAGGGATCAAATGTTGATTCTTAACTCTCTGTAACCGAAGCTCGCGCATTTTTTTTAAACTTAGATTTGTCTTTATTGAAATAAACAAGAAAAACAAATAATTTGCTTTGCTGTTATGTCTATGACAGTGCCATTGCAGCATTTTAATTTTGAGTGGACAACTAGGGTCCACCCTATGAAACGACCTCGGTCATTCCGGTAAAATATGATGCGCAGGCACTTAGCATAAACATTACTACAGGTTTAGTCTCATGAAAATCGGCTGAGCGTTTCTAGATTGTTTCTCAAATTCTTCGATTGATTTGCCAGGGTTGTCTCTTACTTGTGTCGCCGCTCTCTCAATACTCAGTATTTAACGAAATCGCAACACTTCAACATTTTTTTTTTCATAACACAAACTTATTTTATTTTTACTTTTTTTTGCATTTATATTTCATCATTGATGAACATTTATTTATTTGATATGTGATACAATTCACTCGTGAGTCACTTGTCGCGTCTCTCTAATATCCGCTTACTTGTCAGGATTTCCTTTAAAATTTCATAATTTGATATTTCGTTATTTAAATGCTCGATGGTTTTTTGGAAACTATCCTTCGAGGATGAGAGAAAACTATGCCTTGAAGCTTATGCGCTAAAAGCACAAGGAGTAACAGACTTTGCGATCGAAACGGCATGAAAGTACATCGAAGAAAATGGTTTGGAGTGGGAATTGGACCGTAACATACAAAAGGATTATTTATTGCATGAAAATTATGGAGGCGCGTCTAGACGGATGTTTTAACGCGGAAATATCACAATGAAAGTTTCACCCCAAGCTCGCCGAAATTAGGATTTTGAACTTCATAACTTATAAATTATAAGTTAGAATTCCACGATCGTGTTTAAAAAAGCAAAAAAAAAATACATGTCACATATAATATGTGATAACTGATATGTTGTTGTGATCTGAATTGGTATTTAAATCTAAATGACTCATTAATCGGATCAAAAAACAAAAACAGCGTCATCATATTAATAATGAAAGAAAGTAAAAATAATTGAATTGTTTTTCGTAAGAAAAAAATGTTGAAGTGTTGCGATTTCGTTAAATACTGGGTATTGAGAGAGCGGCGACACAAGTAAGAGACAACCCTGGCAAATCAATCGAAGAATTTGAGAAACAATCTAGAAACGCTCAGCCGATTTTCATGAGACTAAACCTGTAGCTACAGTTCGCGGTAAGTCTACCGGTTTCCGAGCATCGTAACGCAATATTTGTACAAAATTTGTATGTGCAGTATGTAGTATGTTAATATAAACAGCTTTGGGTGTGGTATACCCTTTTATATGAACTTCTTGTATATAGATTTTTTTTGTAACCATGTGTTTCATCACACCCAAGGCAGTTTATACACCGCTTGTATGTTGCAGTTTTTGGTTTTGTTCTAGATTCTTATTTTTGATTCTAGTTTTCTTGGTTTTTATGATTTTAGTAGTCTTAGAACACCCAGAGCGTGCAACATTCAATTTGATTTTGTTTTGAAAAATATATTGGATATTCAAACTTGGTGTGAACAAACATTATGAGGGGCACGGTACAGTGATACAGAAATCTAATAATTCAGTAGATAATACATTTCGACCGGGATCTTTATCGGGATTTGTCAGAATAGCATTTTTTTGTGATGGTGAGTGTGTTGCTATTTTATCTTTATTAAGGCTATTTTTATACGTTTTATGTGTTTTTCCACATAATCTGTGCTGGTCGCGACAGTACAGATCATGTACAAGAAAAAGCCGTTAAAATAATATACACCGCCTTCCAAAAACGCCTTCCAAAAACGCCTCCAAAAACGGCCTGATAAACCCTCAGACGGCCTGATAAACCCCAAGAGCGTAGGCGGAATAGCTGGAAAATGTGTAAAAATGGTGGCCTGATAAGCGAACGAGCGGAGAATTGCGTAATTCATTAATTTCATAGAGCAACCGGCCTGATAAGCGAACGCGCGGGAAATTTTATAGAAGCGATAATAAAANAGAATAGCACTTTTTTGTGATGGTGAGTGTGTTGCTATTTTATCTTTATTAAGGCTATTTTTATACGTTTTATGTGTTTTTCCACATAATCTGTGCTGGTCGCGACAGTACAGATCATGTACAAGAAAAAGCCGTTAAAATAATATATAACAATTACTTTTAGTAATATTTTATTTTTGGATGCTATTGCACCAATTGGAGCATTAAGACCTTTACTCAATATACTTTCAATTATTGAAATTATTTTTAGGTGGCCTGGTGTCGAGTTGGAGTTGTGGGATTGTTTTTTTGGAGGTGTTTTTTTCCTCAAGAGCATACCTATGCAACAGTGCCCAGAGAAGGAATGTGATAATTTGGCACCGTGCCTCCAGCACAAGAACACCAGTATGGTCACTTGTGACGGACCAATGCTTATCACTCAAAGGATTTATATGGCCCGTGCGGTGCTGAATACAACATGCAGTAACTTTGCGGAAGTCTAACACTTTATCACGAATGTAAACAACAGTTCCCGTTGTCTTGTCACCCCTACTGATGGTTGACTGAATATGAATCTGAAGATAGTAACGAATTTTAATACAATAAAAACAAATTACGAAAAAAAATTATTGCTTCTTATTTTCTTTAATTTAATTTTAACTTATCAAAACCAATGTTTACAAAGAAAAGTAAAAAATCACCGAAAACGATTTTCTAATAAAATAGCCAATTTAGGAATTTGGCACCTGTGCACCACAGTGGGATCAAATATTATTCGTTATAATTGAAATGATTGTTATCCAATGCGTTTATCCAACTTGCTATTTTTAATTACCGTCCATACTCCCATTAATGACGTTTTTATTATAATCGTTTTTTTTCGCAGAAGAATAGTTCAAAACTGTCCAAAATTGACCACTTTTGACTAGTATCCTAAGGGAGTAAGGACTGTAATTAATTGAATTTTGTTGGAATATTCATATTTTGTTATCATTTATGCAAACAAAGTGTCCGCTTTGCTGTACTAGCAATCTAAAGACAAATAAATAAATTTTTGTCCAACATTTTGTTAAAATGGATATGTTTCTAATCCAGATGTCTCTAAAATTTGAAAAATAATAGTTGAAAACACATGCAAACAAAGTAGTTTCGTTTTTTCTGGTAGATTTTCACCTCTCCCGTTCGTTTAGCTGTGACAGCGGACAAAAGTAAAAAAAAGTTTAGATTTTTTATCAAAGGTGGTGCGTTTCATGTCGAATTTTCTATTTAACTAAAATATAAAATAAACTCGAACATCTGTTATATTAACGTAGATTTGCTGAAAAAATTTTGTACTGTTTTCCCTTTTAAAAAATCTCGATCCGTCTGACTGTTATTAACGATGAAAGTCAGTTTGGTAATAAACTACCTGATCAGTTAGAGGGAGTTCATTTTGTTTCTTTTGTCCCCTACGGATTATATATACACCACCTGAGGCGTTATCTTACCATTGGTTATCTTACCAATATTGAGTTATCTTAAAACTTTTTTGACCAAAACGTATCGTGATTTCCAGTTACTAATTGTATATGCCACTTGGCACCCTTAATAGTATAATACACACGATGCGCAGTTAACCGCCACCCTCTTAACCGCCACTTTTGCAGTTAACCGCCAGTTAGGGGTCCCACTATTTTCCAGCGTTCCCACCTACGCCCTGCGCAGTTAACCGCCATTTTGAATTTTCACATTTATGGGATTTTTCCATAATTTTTGGGAAATTTTGGTGAAATATTGAACCTGAGTGATTAATTTTACTAATTTATTCCAATGATAAATGCCTGTTTTTGTCCACAATTTCCATCAACCTTTGTTTATAACAGCCATGCCTTAAAAAACGCTATACTGAGGTTCTTATAAAATCGAATTATGTTTTTTTCAGTTGTTAATTTCAAAGCTTTATGAACATATTTAAAATTTTCGATAATTTTTCAATTAAAAACTTTAGTATTAAACCTTGAACCAATTTAAAACTTCTAATTCAATTTATTTTATTCAAACATTCCAATTTAATACTTTTCATATCATGATAATTTTTCAATTTAAAATTATGAGTTATCATTTTTTAGGGTTTTCCCAAAGTGTGGAATTCTCATTGCCAATGAGTCATTGGTCAAAAAAGTTATTTGCCGTTAACCGCCACTTTGACACTATCACTCTTATTTGCAGTTAACCGCCCCTTTTCCAACTAAATCGCCTACGCACTGCGCAATTAACCGCCACTTTTGCAGTTAACTTACTTGAGAGTAATTTACCCTTAAAGCATGCACCAAAAACGCGGATGGATTTTGAAGCTTCAAGATAATGTAAAATGAAAATAAAGAAAAGATATGTTCAATGCTTTAGAGACTCCACTGATTATTATAAAAGACTGTTAGAAGTGGCCAGAATCGAACACAACATTTTTCGCAACATTTTTTTTTGCTTACTTGCACCTTATTCACAATTTTTTATTATAACAGACAATCGTGTAATTTTTTTTTATTGCCGGTTCGGTTTGACCAGAAGAAATATTATGATATCCGTTTGGAGATGGCTTCAAATTTGCCAAGTCAGTATTAAGGTTGCGCAATAGATATCCGCTATTAATGTTATAACAATATAAAAACTGAATCATTGATGAATTACGGACTTTAGAAGCCTTACATGTATATGAAAATACTGAAAACAGCAAAAAATCATGGATGATATAATAGCACGAACAGAGCAATGTCTTGGGAAAATTTCGGCCAATTCTGGTGACCTCGACCGAGATAATATTGAGCAAAACAATGCAGATTTTATGAAAGTTTTTAAACGTTATCTCCAACAGGGACAGACATTTATCGATTGGGAAAAAATAAAACCTCTTGATGATAGTAAGGTAAGTCGTATAATCTTCATGAAAAAACCTAAATTAAAACCCAGGGTTTTTTAATACGCACCAAAATCGCGCATGATTGCGGAACAACTTTGAGGCACATAGGAAACAACAACAAAAATAAAAAAATAAAGGCAAAAATAATATTTTAGGGACTATGTGTGAAAATCCCTGAATGAATTTTAACTCGACTCGACGATTTTAAAAACTGATAATAGTTAGTGACAATTCTGGATTTAATTTTAAAACATGTTTAAACAGGAAATTATAAACATTGTGTCAACTCCATTTAACAACGGATTTTTCTAACCCTGATCGTTATAATTTCGCCGACAAATTGAGATTCAAAAATTTAAGATACGTTTTCGGCGTAAAGTCTGTAATAACTTTTATTGAAAAAAAACGCCGCAAAAAAATCTTGGTTTTCGGCGAAAACGTTTTTGGTGAGATGTTGCGGTGTCGTAGACTTATTATTCGGTCAATTTTCACGACGTGTCTATATTTTTGCATTAGGATCCTATACAATCCTATACATGTATAATAGGGGCCTTATCATATCAAAGCCTATGATTATTAGGGTCTTTACAGTGTAACTTAAAAGTTTCACTCTGAACTCAATATAGTTTACCAAGAAAAGACTGTGACAAACTGTCAAAATGGAATAAAGTCGCGACAATATTAAGGAAATGAGTAAACGTGGAGCACGGTCCAAGGTATCTACTGTAGAATCTACAGTTTAGATAATCTACAATATAAACGCGCAACAAAAAAAAAATTGGCGCGCCGCAACAACAATTGAATATATTGCATGAGACTCATGTCGTGGTTATGTAAAATGTGTACTTTGGTAACATATGTACTTTGGTCTATGTAACTTATGTTTGTTACATTGGCCAAAGTACCCACCGTATATACATAAACATATGACAACTAATTGGTCTGCTTGAACCTGTCACATTTTTGTGTCTGCGTACGTTTGAAATTTTTTTCGCGCGTGTTTTCTTTCTTATTTTTCATTCAGCGCCGTGAGCCAATTCCTGAGGACAAAATTAACATTTTCCCCCATATTTATGAGTTACAAATAATTAACAGTCATGCGCATATGGGGTAGCTAGCTACCCACTTTTTTATAGCGCGCCATACAATGAACGGATTTTTATTATTATTATTTTATTTTGAAGCCCTGTCGTGCTTCTCTTACTGGGGTGGTTTGCAACTTTACCCGAATTAACCCAAGTCCTCGACGGACGCAAACGTATCGAAAGTTTTCTAAAATTATTTTTTTTACCATATAAAACGTAAAATATATTTTTTTTAATTTCAAATCCGTTGTCCGTTCTTTATTATCACAAGCCGTTCTATTTTTATTTGGAATTAAAGTGGTAATGCATAGCTAGCTACCCAATATGCGCATGACTGTTAAGATATAAATCTCAAAAGAGGGTTACATTCATGACTCCATAATTTTATATCTAGATGCAAAAACTGGATGGTTTAAAACAAGAAGACATAGGTGAAAAAACGTTACTGTCCAAACTGGTAATTGCGAAATTGAACGGGGGACTGGGAACTTCTATGGGCTGTTCAGGTCCCAAAAGTCGTATTCCGATTCGTGAGGGGATGAATTTTCTCGACTTGACAGTTCAGCAAGTCAAACATTTGAACGATATATATGGAAGTGATGTGCCCATTGTTCTGATGAACGGCGATGAAGAACAGTCGGAAGAAATTTCGAAAAAATACCAAAATGAACCAGTGAACATAAAAATGTTTGTTCAGCGAAGGTAATCATAAATTATGATTTGTATTACGGATCTTAATGCTCTGATTTAACTACTGGCGGGTCCTATTGTTTCCAGAATATTTCGTGAAAACATTAATGGTAGATATGAAAAAAGTGGGCAAATCGAAAACTTTTGGACAAAAAACCTGGTAAATCCAAGTTGTAGAACTCGTCAAACTACGTCGATCTGACTTTTCAAAAATTGATTTTGACCTTCAGAAAAAGTGCTCCGCAGCGTGTGACCTTGACCTCTTGAAGGTCATATTATATACGCATTCCAGAGTTCAACTCTTCAGCTTACTTTTGCACCTACTTTCGACTCATTTGGATGTGCCACCTATGCGGTAGCCGGTACAAAAAAGTCTTTTTTTTTTGCGTAGGTTGGAGACTTCAAAAAGCTCTCCAGGGGGCCTTGGCGGTCCAAATCAATTTTTGAAAATATTGTTAATATAGTTTGACGAGCTCTACAAATTGGCTTTACCATTTTTTTTCCAAACATTTTGCCCACTTCTTTCATATCTACCAATGTTCTGTTTATATAATTTATATGAATTTGATGCAACTTGAAGGCCTAAAAAATAATCCAATTAAGAAAAACTGCACAGTGCAGACTGTAGTTCTGTAATAGGTATCGGTATCATTGGATTTGTTGTGCTGTTTATAATAACATAATTTGTTTATTCTAAATAAAATAAATTTTAATAAACATTTTAGTAGACGCAAAAACTTTTAGATGACTTTATACTTATGATCTATAACAGCTGACATTAATTTAGATTTCCAAAAATACGCCAAGACTCCCTAACTCCGGTGGCAACAGATCCGTACAGTCCTAAAGATGCCTGGTACCCTCCAGGTCATGCTGACTTCTACATGGCTTTTTATGACTCTGGTTTACTTCACCAATTCATAAAGAATGGAAAAGAAATTGTAAGTTGTCCCTTCAATTTTTAAAATTGTCTAGTTTCGTTTGGGAAAATTTCCTATTCACCACTTTTTTCAAATAAATTTAACTCATGTACGCCAGGGACTGAAACGTGGTGACATTTTAGTTCAAAATTACTGTTTCCGCTATTTTTGCGTCAAACACCATATTAATTATGTGTCGCGTTAAACTTTTGTCGCTATAATGAATACAGCTGAAGAGCACTTGTTACATTAACTCTTGGGGGTCACCGTGTGACGATCGTCAAAAATGGTACCAAAAATTCAAACAAAAATTCAGATTTTCTTGTCGAACGGGGATAACCTTGGCGCAACCGTCGATTTAAGGTTATTAAATATGATGATTAACAATCCAAAAACCGAATTTGCTATGGAACTGACTGACAAAACCCTTGCTGATGTTAAGGTACTTCTATTTTAGACTGTATTGTGTGTCCACGCCTTAAATGTCGCAATTCAGTAGTGCCTAAATTTAAAGCATATTTTAGCCGTCATCAGATATCATTGCAAACATACAATATATACACCGGGTGCGGTGTTATCAGGCGCACAGTTATCAGGCGGGTTTTCCCGCTCGTTGAGTTATCAGGCGGATTTTTCCCCCAAAAATCTTTTCAGTTTTCCGCCTACGCCCTGCGGAGTTATCAGGCACCCTGCGCAGTTATCAGGCACCCTAGGAAATTTCACAATTTACTCTTTTTGCTCGTTATTCTCCAATTTTAACTAATACACTAATTCATATATCCAGTAATAATTAAATTCGCTAGAAGGTAGCGGAATTCAGCTATATACCATTTTGAGATTGAAGTTCTAATTATTCTATAATCTAAGAATGGCTTTAATGAATAGTGATACGAAAATTGTTTCCCTTTACTCTCTCAGATATGATACATATCAAAGTGTATTTATAATGTTTTATAGTTCAATTAAACAATGAGTAATATTATAGGGTCTTAAAATTCCCCGCAGGTTCATAATAATAATTTGGTATTGCGAAATTCCCCGCTCGTTGTGTTATCAGGCAGGTCTTTCATTGGATAATGACAATTTGGTATTGCGCAATTCTCCGCTCGTCGTGTTATCAGGCAGTTTTTTTTTCCAACTTTTC